>JXWZ01002613.1:0-40747 GCA_000956215.1 Anopheles farauti No. 4 | reverse complement strand
CCCCCAACAAACAGAGTACGTTACTGATCGTGGCAAAATGTCTTTTGCATGTGTCACACTCTAGTAGGCTTTGGATCGGGAAGAAAAGCGGCAAATGATAGCTCGGTACGAGGGGAGACTCAAAAACTAAAACGTAATGTGAACCGTCGTGCTTCCCCTAACAAAGTTATAAACGGAAGTAGCACGTGGATGACTATGTTTGTCACCGGTGATTTCCGAGATTCCCTACATTTCTCGGACGAGCGATTGCTTCTCGTTCCCTACCCAACCGATTTCTGTCGAAATCGGTATTTATGTCCGTAATCATACCGACCGAAGTTTTATTTACGCTTGCAAGCTGGAAATGGAACATTATTGAACCGCGTAGACCACATCTGGTGACGACGGATGTCGATGGTGGTGGTGGTGGTGATTGTTGAACCTCGATTCCTCAGGGTTTGTTTACAACACCCACATCCATCCTCTCCCGGGGAGTTCGGAAGGTCATCCGATACCACCAGTGGATGTCCGTTTCCGATTTCAATCGCTACGGATCGGTTTAAAATAGGTCCTGTGCTTAATCATCCTGCCGACCGTCGGGACTCCGTGGCGTGGAAGAGATGATGAATAATCACATTTCGCACACTGAACGAAGCTGCGGAGCTATTTCGGTGTCAATTCGCGCGGGAGTTAGATGAGTGCTGCGACCACTAACGCACGTCACTGTTCGTGTCAACGTTCCTTTTGTTATTGCGCTTCTCGATACAGCCTGCTTGCTGGAGCGGAACCGGCTACGAATAACTTTTTTTGTGTCTATTCAGAACAATGCGGGAACCGCCGGTGTTTCTCTGCTATTTAATGTGGCCATCGCATCAATGGGGAGTCTTTGTTTGAAGTACCCAGCTAACCACTGCAGACTCCACTCCCTGGAGAGAAAGCTGATCAAGCTAGTTTTATCTTGGTGACATTTCGATTCACCTCTGCTTGCGCGAGGTTTTGGCCTCGATCTCGTTTGCGCTGCACCGTGATGGATCGCCTTGCGTGACAGGCTTGCGCTTGCGGGAGGTTGTGCGTTCTTTTCTTACGCTCCCGACAGGTATGAGGGCCGCAACGGGGACACAGGTAAGAAAACTATCGCACACCCATACCAATACAACCATTTTAAGGGTGTGATGCACGAACACACGCGCACACGGGCTCGCCTTCTAAGATGAATTCGTTTCAAATACCCGACACAAAAAAGGTTTCGATTTGGTAAGAATTAAGCCAACGCTGTTTTTACTCCAAGCGGGTTTCATTCCGTTGCCAGTCCATTCGAGAAAAGCGTTTTCCACTCGAACTTGATAGTTTTGCATTCTCGCTCTCGCTCGCTCAAACGGTCGCACGCATTTTCTTACCTGTACCTACCAGAGCATTTTTGTCTGTTTTATGTTAGTTACCCCCACGGTGTGTAAATTGCTCACTCTGCACTACCACATAGAGACCTCATGTGCGCGTATACGGTGGTTACAGTTCGGATTCCGGTTTCGAGGGTGCAGATACGCAGGTGTGTGTGTTTTGTGTAGCTTAAGACCCCTCGCTGTAAGAGTGTTTTAACCGATGCTAGATCACACGCCAATGGATGCATTTATCGAGATTTTTCATTTGCAAATATTATTAGAACTGATAATTCGAACGGGTCGGCAAAACACATCTCTTCTCGCGGGTAACATTTCCTTTACACCATCGGTGCACAGCGAATGAATTGCATAAATTAATGATCGACACACCACACTACGACAACATCACATTTAATTTGCCCTTTGGCTCTTGTCAGGTAGTCCGACTTTGCATAATCTTTCACTGTGAACACCCATCAAGGCAGGCACGTCTTCTTGTACCGTCACACGCCAACTGATACTAATTTAAACTTCCAGAACAGAACGTATCACATCATCCCAAAAAAGAAACGCTCACTCACCGATATTAGAATCACGTACGCGTACACTAAATACTTGAAGCACTTGATACGGGCAGAAAGACGCATTTTTGTGTGTTATGGCTTGATGCGATTCAATGGGAAACTCATTCGAAACGGTATCACTCCGACGGATTCAGGTGGATGAGAAGCTGTACTGACGATGACGATGATGCTGGCGTGGTTTCAATCCCAAACGCATGTTTAGTTCTCGATCATGTTACTTTTGCTTCCTGGGATTAAGCGCGCGCGACGACTGCGACGACGACGACGTTGCAACGTACGCAGCGCAAGTCAAACAATGATGTGCGTGTGTGTTGCGGCTTTTTCCACCTCGAATCGTTTCTGTGAAATCTTGCTTTTTCCGCGTGCACAGTGGTACCAGCGGCGGTTAGAATACCATCGGAATTTGTGGAACATAATTTTCTACAGCGGAGTTCACAATCGTTCAGTAGATTCGTTGATTATGTGATATTTAATAAACCAATATTATTTAAATCCATTATAAATGTACATTTTGAAAAAAAGTGTTCGACAAATCCTTTCTGGATAGTTATACATTTTGTATGGCTATACTGGATAGGTTTTATTAGTGTTATATGTAATTAGTATTTTTTTAATTAAATTATAACGAATTGTACTTCTACTAATAGGGAAATTAACGTGCATGAATGAATAAAAATAGGAATGGACTTTCTGGACACACTGTGTTTTTCGTTCCCCACAGTGCAGAGCAACCGATTCGACCCGAAGTGAGCCGAAGTTGATTGTTGATGACCTGTGCTTTTTTTACCTTCACTGATGTTGACATCAAAAGATTGCTAAAATAGATATGCTTGTTATAAAGTGTATGAGATTTTTTTAGCTAACTTAATAAACGATTCGTACAATGGATTAAATGTTTTAACATAATTTTTAAACTGCTAACTGCCACATCGTTCGACCATCACCACATCTTTTTTTTTTGACGTTGTAAATAAACAAAGCAGCGTGAGATGAACTGTCATAACAATCGCAGGATCGGCTGATTTTTTTTAATCAATTTGGTGGTTCCATAATTTTCTACAATCCCGGAAACTATGTTTCGCACATTAGCCGTTACGGTAAAGAAGCTTACCAAAACTCCCATTCCCGCCGTTGCACCCACGATAGGTCTGCGGACGCTTCAACCCGTCGGGGTGCAATGGAAACAATATGCCAATCTGCCGCACAGCAAACCCAAACTACCGGAACAACGAAGCACGGATGATTCCAACGGTCTACCACCGGTGATAGATTTGGAAAAGCGAAGGAAGGTTCTAGAGTTGGAGATAGAAGTGATGCGCCAGGAGGGAAGAAAAGTTCCTTCGGTCGACACAATCAAACCGGACCAGTGGGAACATCTGCTGGGTTTATCGTCTCGGTAAGTAGTTGGTAGAGGAGGCTAATCACAAGTCACGCTGATTGAATTACATCATATTGAAAATCGACACCTTGCAGTAACAAAAGGCGGCAGTACTATCTCTATCTGTGGAACATCGAGATGGTCCGATTGGGGCAGAAGATCAAGAAAGAACGTAAACAGGAAGAGATTGCCAAACGGCGTGAGGAGTTGATGAAGGCGACCGCGGAAAATGATCACATCGTTTACGGTCTGTTCCACAACACGATGTTCTTGCGGATATACGACTCGAAGGTGGACCATTTCCATAACAACCGGTACGATGTGGGGGTAAAATGATCCGTATCTGTACTAATAGTATGACCCTGAACTTTTCAGACTCGTTCAGGCGATGCAATTCGGGATCAATCTCGTGATCGACTGCTCGTACGATGATTACATGAACGACAAAGAGATGCGCAACACGGCAAAGCAGCTGATGCTGTGTTTTGCGCTTAACCGCTCCCACGACGAACCGTTCAACATTCACCACTGCAACGCCAACTTTGGGAAGACGACAATGAAACAGCTTGAGAAGCATCTGGTGCAGATCCACCAACCGGACTTTCCGTTCAATGTTACCGAACGCAGCTACACGGACCTGTTCCCGAAGGAGCGGTTGGTCTATTTAACACCTCACTGCAAGAACGATCTGACCGAGTTCAATCCGGATGATATCTACATCATCGGTGCGATGGTGGACAAATCCTCCCAGGAACCGGTTTCGCTGGGTAAAGCGAAAAAGCAGGGTCTGCGGATGGCCCGGCTACCGTTGGACCGATACTTTCAGTTCAAAAGCGGCAAATCGCTCACACTCGATCAGATGGTCGCGATCATGCTGGAACTTAAAACGAGCAACGACTTCGAGAAAGCGCTTCAGTTTGTTCCCCGGCGGAAGGTGATAACGGTGGACGAGGCGGCGGAAAAAGAGCAGGAAATGCGTCAAGCTGCAAAGTTCAAGATTAACTTCAAGAAAGCGACCGGTAATCGGTGGAACAACAGTAGAACACCACGCTAGGATTACGGATAGACACAGTCAGGTGTTGTATTTAGATTTCAAAGTAAACGTATAGTTCCCTCCCGAAGGATAATCCGACCAGTGGAGGGGGTAGAGTTCCTGTCGTGGTAGTTGTTGGCTGCTTAATTTCGGCGTCTTCGCGTTCGACTGATACGCCACGCGTTCGGCTCCTCATACTTGTTGTACAGTGGCTCCAGCCGCTGGTTCTTCTTAAACTTGCTCAGCTTCGTCGGATCGGAGAAACGGAAGAAGGCAGGTGCAAACTCGACCAACCACTTTGGATCGATCGTTGTTACCTCGCGCATGTACTCCTTTGTCGTCTGGACGAGCTCGTGATAGACAACCCTTGAAAGAAAAAGAAAAAAAAAAACAAAGCGTTAAAATATCATCACTAAAATAAAGTGTCCATAATGACGGTTTTTTGTGTGGACTATTCGTAAGGATGCTGCTGCTACTTACCATTCCGGCTGCCGATTAAACAGCGCACTCGATGGATGTATATAAACGACCTGCGAATCCACCAACGTCCGGTAACCCTCCTGTGGGTCCTTTTTCGCGGCGTTCCGGAAAAATCCCGAACAGATCGCCTTCTGCACGCGCACCGTATTCTTTCCGGCAGACACCACGTCCAGCTTGTGCCGGTCCATGATGCCGAGCAGCTGCTTCCGCACGTCTTGCGCCCGCTTCAGCGTACGTATCTGGACGAAGTTTTCGTAGCACCACGCGTTCGAGAACTTGTTGTTCTTCCAGCTATTGTACACGGCCAGCAGCGTCAGATGGTCACCCTCGATCTGGTTGAACTTTGCCTTCTTCTGGTCGGCCAGCGCTTGCTTGTCTTTCGGGCGATAGAACACGTTCTGCACCGAGAGCATCGAAACGATCGTGAGTACCTCGTCGGAACAGTGCAGGGCGACCGACATGATGAGCAGCTTGGAGAGGTTCGGTTCGAGCGGGAATTCGGCCATCCGGCGACCGAGCCGCGTGAGCAGCCCTTCGTTGTCCAGGGCGGATAGAGAGTGCAGCTGTTCCAGCGCCATTACGAGCGACTCGACCGGTGGCGCGTCCATGAAATCGAAGTGAAGCAAATCGTTAATGCCCATCGTTTTGAGCTGCAGCACGGTGGTGGCCAGATTCGTCCGCTGTATTTCGGGCACGGGCGTCGGTAGCATCTCGTCACGGTACGCCCGCTCCGTGTACAGGCGGTACGCTTTGCCGGGCCCGGTTCTTCCGGCACGGCCTGCGCGCTGTTTCGCTGCCGCTTGTGAGATCGGTGTAACCACTAGCGAATCCATGCCCGTTTTGGAGTTGTACACTTTCTGCTTGACAAAGCCGGGATCAACCACGTAGTAGATGCCATCGATCGTAAGCGACGTTTCGGCGATGTTGGTTGCGATTACCACTTTACGGCTTCCGGGCGGGGCCGGATCGAAGATACGCGTTTGCATCTCGGACGGAAGCGCCGAATAGACGGGCAGTATGATCAACTCCGGCACATCGGGACCGAGCGATTTCATGCGCTCGTACAGAATCTCGCAAGCCGTATCAATCTCCTCCTGTCCGGTAAGAAACAGCAGCACATCCCCGGGCGGTTCGCGCAGATGTATCTGCATCACCGTGATGAGTGACGCATCCAAATAGTCCGTTTCCGGTTCCTTCGTGTACAGTATCTCCACCGGGAACGTGCGTCCGGGGATGGTGAAAATTGGTGCCTCGAAAAAGTACTGCGAAAACTTTACCGCATCGAGCGTGGCGGACGTGACGATCAGCTTCAGCTCCGGGCGCTTCTGTACCGCTTGCTTCAGCAACCCGAACAGCACGTCCGTGTGAATCGTGCGCTCGTGCGCCTCATCCAACATGATCACGGAGTACGACTTTAGGTCAAAGTCGACCAAACACTCGCGCAACAGCATACCGTCCGTCATGTATTTGATCACCGTCTCCTGGCTCGTGCAGTCCTCGAAGCGAATCGTGTAGCCCACCTCCTGCCCCAACCGGCAACCATACTCTTCCGCCACGCGCTTCGCCACCGACATCGCTGCGACACGGCGCGGTTGTGTGCAACCGATCTTGCCGCGCGCAATAAACCCACTCTCCGCCAGATACTGCGTGATTTGCGTCGTCTTACCCGAACCCGTTTCACCGATGACGATCAGTATCTGGTTATCCGTGACGGCTTTGATCAGATCGTCGCGCAGTTTGTAGATCGGCAGTGACTGACGCTGTTCCACCAGCGACATGTCCGTTTTACGACCGAACGAGCTCTTCTTTCCCCCGATGATGGCTTTCTTCCACTCCGGCACGTCCTGTGTGGACATGCCGACGCCGCGCGTATTCGATGCCATCGTTCGCTCGTCGTCCTCGTCCGGCAGTGGATCGATCCAATTTTTGCTCATGTTCGTTGGCACAGCGTCCATTTCCTGTTCACGCTGTAGCATCTTCTGCTCTCGGCGCTCCTTGGCCAGGGCCGTCTGCATCATGGCTGCTTGGGCAAGCGAACCGTCCGGGTTTTTCACGATCCGCACGGGCGACAGGTCGTGCAGGGCCCGTCCGTGCCCTTGCAGGAACGGTGGCTCGTCCTCGACAATCTCGATCTCAATGTCCGCTTCGCTGTCCTCATCCTTCGGTAGCAGGCCCGTTTCCTCGTCGAAATCAGGCATTTCCGACCGGTCGATCACGCCGGATGATATCATTTGCTTGATTTCCCACCGCTCTGGCGACGAGATGCGGGTTACCTTTTTGCGCGACGTTTCCTCCACCGGCTCGAGCGTACCTTCCTGCAGGTTAAGCATTGACGGGACCATCGACATCGGTCGATCCGGATTGCGTGCCGACGCATCCGATTCACCCGCCTCTTTGAGATGCGCGTGCGAGAGAGGATTCAAATCACGGCCCGTCGACTGGTCGACCTCTTTCATGCTGAGCGAAATTTTGTTCCCGGCCAGTGACATCACTTTCACCTTCACCTCGTCGCCCCTGTTGACGACGTCCGTGACGAGGTTGACGCGACCCTCGGTCGATAGTTGCGAGATGTGCACGAGACCCTCCTTTTTGCGCCGGAAGCCAACCAACTGCACAAAGCACCCGAACGCAACGATGTTTACCACGCGTCCATCATAGATGCTGCCCGGTTCTGGCTCTTCCGGCATGGGTGGTGTTCGTTTTCGCCGCTCGGGCACTTCCGGTGGTGGTAGCGAGGGGCTTGGTTTGCGATGGCGCGTCCTCTCTTTGGAATGGCTGCGGGAGCGGCTTCTTCTCGAACGACGATCACGGTCCCGGTCACGATCTCGACGTTCACGGTGCCGTTCACGGCTACGCGATCGGCTGCGGCGTTTTCGGTCCTTCGATCTGCTCCTACGGCGGCGTTCTCGCGATCTGCTTCGGTCACGCCTTCGCTCCCTCGATCTACTGCGGTCTTTTCGGCGTTCGCGCGAATGACTGCGCCGTTCGCGACGTTTTCCTTCCGCGTCCTCCACGCTCGATTTTGACGGTGCGAGATTCTCCAGTTCGGCAAACATGTTGTCCACCTCAAGCTGCTCGCGTGATTTTCCCCCTCCTACCGAAACTTTCTCCTCGATTTTTGATGGTGCCATTTTTTCCAGTTCAGAAAACATATCATCCACCACGGCCTTCTTGTCATCCTTCCTGTCCTTGTGGTCTGTGGTCTGGTGGTGTTGCTGCTTCTTATCCTGCTGCTTTCTGTCTTCCTCTTCCTCGTCGGATGAGTATGCCTTCTTGTTGTTCGGGATAGCCAGACCGGGAAATTTGAACGCCAACTGTTTGCCATCTTTGGCTTCGTCCTCGAAGTCAGACGTGCTTTGCAGTTTGCCCACAGGTTTCATGAGCTGTATGATGCGCAGCAAATTCGTTGTGAAGGAATCCGAAAATTCGGCCCCATTTTCCACCAGTACACGCTTGAACGCGGCTAGGTTGGGATTTTTATGTGCAATATCAATAATGAATTCCGCTGTGAAGGAAAGCATGCATTGGGATGTTAGTTCGTAAGCTGGGGCTTCAGTATCATCCGCGCTCGCGGGAAAGTGCATACCCAAATCTTTGTCATTCAAACCGAGATGGTTCTCCAGCTCCGTACAGATCTTGGACACCAGCGAAAGGTGCTCTAGCTGCTCTAGCTCATCCATTCTGTTGGATGATAGACTTTATTCACTATATTACTACAATTTAATATAAACTTGAATTTCACAAATGTATGTAAAGCGAAAAGAGGAAAATATGTGGTAAACAAAGTTTGACACTTCTTTGACGGATTTATAACATTAACCCTTGAATGTCCTAGATGATATTTATAGTTGAATGAAGAGAACATTTGTATTAATTGTATCCGTTAAAAATATATATATATATTTTACCTAGTTCAGTTCTTTATTTTCTTATTTTCAGTATTAATATTTTAGCCATAACCAACTTTGACGGCTTGTTTGTTTGCTAAAATTAATCAAACTCTTCGTCTCTGACAATAACCATTGTGGGAAAAATGTAAACAAACAATCTGCTGTGGTTCTGCGGTAAAACAGTTTCCGCCTCTAGTGATAACGTTACCAAAACTAGTGCGATTGTTACATTCCAATAGGAAAGCCTTATCTTTTACACACTGAAATAAAATAATGCTGCAACCCAAAGTACTGACGTCAGTCCTGAGCCAAGCGAATACGGGAGGAGTGGAAAATACGATGTAACTAGCTTTCCCAAGCAATGACAAATCCATCCAAACGCTTGCTAACGCATACAATTTCGAATCGTTCTCACCCCCTACAACCAACCAGATTGCTGACACACGAAGGTGCGCTTCTTGCCTTTTCCGGTTTCGGCGACCGAGACGCAACGGTGACGGCGGCAATCGCCAGCAACATTTGGTCCGTATACGAAAAGAATGGCAGGAACGCGTTTCGGGAGGATCGGCTGCAGTACGTGTTTCTGCAGTGCGAAAATGGTAACGTGGTCATCACGCAGGTTGCCAATTTGCTGCTCTGTCTGTACGCCCGGGACACGGTCGGGCTCGGCATACTGAAGGAGAAGGCACAAGCTCTAGCCACCTACCTGGAGGGCCCACTGAAAGAGATCGCAACGTCATAAGAACGCAGTTTTCTGTTCTGCTGTTACCCATATTTATTAGAGATTAATACATCAATTTATTGCCGGTCGGTTGTGTGCTTGTAAAAAAGAGCGGAGTGCTGTTTGTTTATCGAAAAATTTGTTACCGCCTCCAGTGACCGTTTCTTGGCGTATGCTTTGATCGTTTCGCAGTGCTCCTTAATTTCCTCGTTGCTAAACACGGTCAGCTGGCGGGTTTCGAAGCAAATAACACATTCTTCCTTCCAGATGCGCTCGAAACCATCCTTCACAAGATTGAGGTAATTGCCGGCAACAAACACGATGTCGAATCTGTTACGAAACCGATCGAGCTCGTGCACTCGCAACACATCCTCAACGGAGAGGAAATGGATGCGTAAATTCTCACACCCTTCCAGCGGACGGTCGTACCGGACCGAGGCAATCGGTTCCGCTCGCACGAGACTCTTGTTAAGATTCTTCCCAGCATCTAGCTGGTGTGCACCAAACTGATGAATATCCTTCAAATCGAAGCAATACGGTTTCCTTTTCCCAATCTCGTACATCATCTGCAGCACGTTCCGTTCCGTCACGTCAGTCGAACGGAAATCGTTTACACCATGCTTCGATCGGGTTAGCCGCCCCTCATGACACTTTTGGCCGAACGATATAAACGGACCGGTCATGTTGTCCCCGACCGACCCGCGATGAAGGAAAGTGATACCATTGCGCACCAACCCCACGGCAAACGTTTTGTTCGGATCGCTCTGCTCGTACTCCGGGAAGGTGAAGGCGACGCCCGTCTCGCGCCAGTGCTTATACTCCTGCGGGCACACTTGCTTGGCTCCATTTTCACGCAAACGCATCTGCAAATCCCAATCGAACGCACCGTGCCGATGGTCGTACCGTACACCGAGCTGTGTCCGCAAACGATCCTCCCAGTAGCGGGCTATATTAAACACATGGTTCGGGCTGTTGGTCCAGAAGCGAAATACACTCTCTAGTTGATCGCGCTCTTTGTAGCGTAGGGCGTCGTAGACAAACATTGGCGCCTGTCGCTGACCGTACTCCGCATCCGTAATGATGTTGGTCAGCTCGGTTGCTTTGCTGCACAGGTAGGCGCTACTAAACGGACGGATCAGGTTATTACCAAACAGGTCCATAAAAAGATGCGTTTTCCCTTTAATGGATAGTAGCTGCGAATTTTCGAAAGCGATCGCTAGCAGTACCATGTGTCGGGCGAGTAGTTCAATGCATCCTTCCGCGAGATAAACGTTGACTTTCAGCTGTGGGTGCAGGTAGAGCTGGGCGGCGATCGAAAGAATGTGGCGTGGGTCACCGCTGCCGAAGAGAAGAATATCCAACGTTTCCGGTAACGGTGTGTCGGCGGGTAGGGCTTTCTTGTACTCTGCGACCAAATCGAGTGCTTCACAAAATCCCCAAAACATTTCGTTCCTTGATGAGTAGCGCGTTCGGAAAAGCTTTGAGGAGCCACTGTGAAAATCTAAATAATGGTGGTGTTGCTACGATGTTGCTATGTTTCCGTGGCAACCGGCAGGAAAGTTTTGACGCTATGTAATCACCATTTTTACGTTGTTCAGGTATCACATACATAAAATTAATCTGTTGTTTGTTTATACACTGGCCTAGTAATGAGGCTTTACATACCTACAATTGTATTCTAGTTTGATTTGCAACAGGTAACGTGCGACTTCCATGGTCATTCTTACAATCTACTCCAAAGAATTAGCACCTGCAATTACTCACGTTTTTGTTCCTTTTTTGTGCGTCTTTGTCATCTACGAAAATCAATTAAAGAACAATGTGTGTGTTTTTTTTCTTCAAACAAAATATATATATATTTGCATTCTTTTAGGCTATGCTGTTAAACTAAAAGTAAGATTCTTGTCTATGACCAAATTGCGTTTCGTTTGTGATGTCTTTCAACATGTGATGCCATTAGACAAACGCAAACCTCACGCCGTCAACATTTCTAACACATCTAATGATAATCTCATTGCTTCAATTGATAAAAGTTACATTAGCATTACATATGTATAAAGAAAAAACAATGCAGAAATCAAATGAGTTGGCAGTTCGTCGGCTGATGCACCAGTTACACAAACCGTTCTAACATTCTATTTTAACCGGTCGCGCTCCTACTCCACCGGCACGATCGTACACCAGGTTGGCCACCTCAAACGCAAGCTGTACGGCGTTGGGCCGCGTGTCCGCTTCGGCGTACACCCGCACGATATCCTCCGTTCCCGACGGGCGCACGAAAGAGCGTCCGTTCGGGAACTTGGCAACAATTTCGTTGATAGCGTCCTGCAAACCTTCTGGCTTGACCACCACCCGGTCAGCGTCAGTCACGGTGATCACGTTTCGATCAGCGAGATACACCTTCTCCAGCAAGTTCGGGAGATCAGTGTAGCTTGCCTGCCAGTCGCGCAGGTTCCAGCCCTTCGCGTGCAGTACCGTTTCGACGAGCAGCATGTCGGATATGGCATCGCCAACGGTTTCGTTCGTGAGATCGATGAAGTGCAGCAGGCGTGTGGCCGTTTGGCGTTGCTCCTCGGTGCGGCTGTCGTCATTAGTGGCCGTCCGGATTGCTTGCTTCGCCTTCTCACTGTAGATGATCGTCCCGTGACCGTTCGCCTCAAAGTAAACGCCGATATCGTAGTCGAGCGCCCGGTGATGCAAATGCTTCACGCCCGTGCGCGTGCAGCTGACTGGAATTTTCATGCGATTCACGATATAATCGGTCGAGGCACCGTTCGCGTACGCCGTCTGCACCAGTCCCATCTCGAGCTGCACGCCACACTGCTCGATCAGATCCTTCAAGTAGCCCGCCAGTAGTGTTGCTATCCGATCGCCGTCCAGTAGATGAAACACGCCGGTATCGGCGTCGGTGTAATAGTACACGACACGATCAGCATCACCGTCGACGGAACAGCATCGGCCGCTTGCAAGTGCTTCCTCGGGTAATCCTTCCGGTACGCGATGGTTTGTCTTCACAAAATCGGCACCACACTTGAAATTGATTTTCCCATTGCTATTAAACACCCGCACGTTCAGTGCGCCGTTTAGCTTTTTAACGAAACCGAGCATTTTCAGCGAACCGACACCGTTCGCTCCGTCGTAATACAGCTGGTTACGATAGTTACCCCGCTCGTTAGATTCACCGCGGAGCGTTTTGAACGCCGCAATTAGCTTACCCATGTAGCCTTCCTCCGTTGGCACACCGTACGCACCCTGCGTGTTGGTACACGTGACAAAGTAGTGCAACATCGGTGTCGTCACGATTCCAAACTCTGTGACCATCCCCTTCAGTGCGAGAATACCGTTCACCACGGCACGCGATAGCTGCGGGCTGTGGTAGCGTGTATCCATCCCGACAAATACGCGTGCCGGCTCGTTATTGTCGATTGCTTCATCCGCACAAATTTTTGCCACTTGCGCTTCGAGGTCGGCATCGGGCACGTTGACCAGATCGGTCGCCAGCTGCTCCCAGCGTTGCTCCAACATTTCACCGTGCGGATCGATCAGTTTCACCCCATTATCGTGCTCCGGATTGTGGGACGCCGTTATCATGACACCGATCGCTTGGCTTGCCTGTGCCCGGGAACGTAGCGCCGCCAGCACACCCATACGATACATGACGTAGTCCAGGTTATCGGCACTGCACGCGAAACACGAGAAAATAAGTGCATTAAAAGATAAGCATTTTATGAGCAAACCAACGAGGTAGACGCTGAGCCTCAGCTCTGGTTTGAAGATAGCGAATGTGCTTCGGTTGGTCGGCTTCCATTCACTTTTTTCATTCAGCTGGTCTCCCACACCCTCTCCCCCAGTCAACCCGTCCACGTATTGTACTTACTGCGATCGGAATCCCGCCGTTCCATACTGAATATCCTTCTGGGACTCTTTCTTCTGGTGGTACTCCTTGGCAAATGCAAACACCGATCGCAGGTTAACCGACATCCTCACACCGTTTCGTATGATTTTACTTTAGCACAACGTAAAGAAACACAGCACCAGCACGGAAATGGCGAAAATTTAATTGCAAAATTACACCTCTAGTTCGTTACGGGTGCAGTGCGGGTGGATGCGAACGAAAAACAAGAAAAAAATTCAAACGCGTCCAACGTCAGCAGCAACACGAATCCAATAAAAAAATAATCCTGCTGACATTAAGGTCCCTTCTGGCAAGAACTGTGGGACTTTGGGACAAGAGCTGATTAACACCGGGATTTTCATTTTTAATCAGCATTCCCGTTTGACCAGAATAAAAATATTTATATCTAATGCAGCGGGAAAGCATTCAAACTTAAGTTGCTGTTACGTCATATATACGTAAGTTGTGGTGAATATCATAAGATTAATTATCATTGATTTTATTTAATCCATGAGACACTCTGTAACGATTGATTTAAATTTCAAACTAGCTTCGAAATGTAAAATAACTAAGGTTGAGCTCGGTTGCACCGCAAATCTTTCATGTCACATCATTAAAACATGCTAACTCGACATAATAAACAAGTTGGAATAATATAGGGATTAGTTTTGCTGGCTGGGTCAGACTGTCAAAAGAAAAAGCGGACTGCAAGAAACATAAAAAGCGTCCGGAGTGTTTGTAAAGTTTGGATGCTGTAAAAGTGTAATATTAATATAAGAATACCTCTATTAACACATCTACTTGACGAAAAACAATGTCGTTGGTGTGCAGCAGTACGTATTGCGTGAAAAAGCGTGCAATTTCGTTGTTCTTGCTCTACTATTTTCCCGGTCAACGCAAGAGTGAGGTTATGTGTTGGTCCGTAATAAACATCCTTTTCTCTGTAATTCCAGTATCGAACGAAGTACCGGAACATCCGTGTATATCGCCGAAATCGGGCGCAATCTTTGAGCGCCGGCTGATCGAGAAGTACATCGTCGAAAATGAGTGCGATCCGATCAATGGACAACCGCTAACGGCGGATGAGTTGATCGATGTGAAAAGTGAGTGTAAAGTTTATGAATTTTGTTTTACTGACGACTCTCATCAAACCATCTACGTTCGCTTCTTTTTTAGCACCACCGATTGTGCGACCGAAACCCCCGAGCGCCACTAGCATCCCGGCCACACTCAAAACGATGCAGGACGAATGGGACGCACTGATGTTACACTCGTTCACTCAGCGTCAGCAGCTGCAAACCGCTCGCCAAGAACTGTCGCATGCACTTTATCAGCATGACGCCGCGTGCCGTGTAATCGCACGACTCAACAAAGAAGTTGCTGCGGCACGTGAAGCATTGGCCACGTTGAAACCACAAACAGGCATTTCCGCGATTCAAGCTGCCCCGCAGCCGGCGATCGCGTCGGAAGCGGGTGGAGTGGCTACGCAGCCAGTCGAGCAGGCGGGCATGAGCGCGGAAGTGATTCAGAAGCTGCAGGACAAGGCTACGGTGCTGACGCAGGAGCGTAAGAAAAAGGGTCGTACTGTTCCGGAAGAATTGGTCAGCCAGGAGAAGTTGCGCGGTTTCCTAACTCTCGCCTCCCATCCGGGTCTGCATTCGGCCAGTGTGCCCGGCATTTTGGCACTCGACATCAACCATTCCGATCAGAGCAAAATCTTAACCGGTGGTAATGACAAAAATGCAACTGTGTTCAACAAAGACACGGAACAAATTGTAGCCGTGCTGAAGGGTCACACGAAGAAGGTGACGAAGGTTATCTTTCATCCGGAGGAGGACACGGTCATCACGGCGTCACCGGACGCCTGCATACGCGTGTGGCACGTACCGACCTCACAGACACAACTATTGCTACGATGCCACGATGGGCCAGTCACTGGGCTTTCGCTGCATCCGACTGGCGATTACGTACTGTCTACCTCTTCCGACAAGCACTGGGCCTTCTCGGACATACGGTCGGGACGGTTGCTCACGAAAGTGGCAGATACGGCCGAGTATGGGCTCACGTCCGCTCAGTTCCATCCTGACGGGCTGATTTTCGGTACCGGCACGGAAGATTCGCAAGTTAAGATCTGGGACTTGAAGGAGCAAAGCAATGTGGCTAACTTCGCCGGTCACACCGGACCGATCACCGCGATTTCTTTCTCCGAGAACGGTTATTATTTGGCTACTGCTGCTGACGATGCATGCGTAAAGCTTTGGGATTTGCGGAAACTGAAGAACTTCAAAACAATCCAGCTTGATGATGGTTACGAGGTGAAGGATTTATGTTTCGATCAGAGTGGAACATACCTGTCCATTGCCGGCACGGACATACGGTAGGTTCGCTTTCAAATGACGTTCGTGTGTGCGATTTAAACTTGCGATCATATTGTTATTCACTTTCAGCGTCTACCTTTGCAAACAATGGCAAGAATTGAAGGTATTCAATGATCACACAGCTCTGGCCACGGGTGTTCGATTCGGCAAACATGCACAGTACATCGCTTCAACCAGCATGGACCGTACGTTGAAGTTGTATGGTATAGAATGAACAAAAGGTTTGAAAGTCCTTCTGAATTCTGATTCTTTCTACACCATAATCTACAATAATGGTAGCGCATATTTCGCTGTAATCTATTAGTTCATACGGAACTTTCACTTCTCCATCAATAAATAAGCTCTGACGATTGTGAATTGTACTACCGGCTTGCCTTGCGATTTAAAATTATTGATAATCCTTTATTTATTTTTTTCTTGAATATTTAGCATACAACCCCAACAAAAGACGAATTTCGCACTGTTTTTGGTGCTTCCTTGCGAACTGATTAAAACATCTTTTTCCAATCAAAACTATTGGCTCACAAGCGAAACTTTTTTCAGCAAAAGAAAATTGCACAGTGGGCCGCTACGTTACGGCCTCCGTCAGTTAAAAAGGGCGATATCAAAGTGTACCATGGCTACTGTCAAAAAAGTGACAGTTCTGAAATTTACGAAAAGCTGATGCAACATTGGTAAAGTGAGCGAGGCTCTCGTTCCACAGTCTAGAAAATAAATTAAACGTGCTCTTGCAGATTTTTTTTTGAAAATAGTTTATATCGTTCAAATCGTCCGGCGAAATCATGACGGAAGAGGATGCGGTAAGTAAAAATCCTATCGGTTCCCAAACTGTCTGGGGAAAGTAGTACGAAGCCGGGCAAAGGGAATGAAAAGAGCCACATCGCTCATAGCAGCTCCCAGGAGCGCTACTGTCGGCACGGCAATGGTTTTTAGGTTATGGACACACATATACATCGCTTTTAGACGTTATGTCTTGGCCTGCAATGGGGCATTTCCGCGTCGATGTACGATATTAATAGAATTATTCATTTTTCTCACTTTCACAAAATTTTCTCTTGCTATTTGCCGTTCCCCTCCTCTTTGAGCACAGATCTTTGATCCTTCGTTGATGAAGAAGAAGAAAAAGAAGAAGACTCCTTTCGATTTGGATGCGATGGGTGGCGGATCAGAGGAAACGACGGAGGCAGGCGGTGACGTGACGTCGGCCGCAGCGGGCAGCGACGCGAAACCGCTGGCCGATGGAGAGGATGATTTGGATCTGGAAAATTTCAACAAGAAGAAAAAGAAGAAGAAGAAGCCCTTCAATCTGGATGAACTGGAAGGTGCTCTGCCGACAGCGGGTGGCGAAGGCGATGCGGAAGCGAAGGATGGTAAGGAGGAAGGCGACGGGGCCGGCGTTGCGGATGATGGACTGGACGAGGACTTCAAACTGGACTTTAGTGTGAAGAAAAAGAAAAAGAAGAAGAAGGATTTGACGGAGCTAATGGAGCAGGAACAGGTCGACGGGCAGGAGGCCCAGGACGAGCGGGATACTGGTAAGTTTGTTGTGTTCATATCGTTTGCAATGAATCCTTGAAATTAACGCTAGCGAAACGTAAATCTGACGATATTTTGCCATTGCGTTGACTTTACATGCCTTACCGAGAACGATGGGATCGTCACCGAAATTGGTATAACAAGTTTGTTGTCTTTCCTTCATATCTAATTTTTTTTTTAAATCATTAGTTTATTAAACGTTCCATAATTCAGGTAAAAATAGCAACTAATCTCATATTTTCCGCTTTGGTGCTTCCTATGTGTATAGCGGACGAAAATGCCACGTCGTGGGCCGGTTCGGATCGTGACTACACGTACGACGAGCTACTGAACCGTGTGTTTGAGATCATCCTTGATAAGAACCCGGAGATGGCTGGCGGACGGAAGCCGAAGTTTGTGATGCGTCCGCCGCAGGTGCTACGCGTTGGTACGAAGAAAACGTCGTTCGCCAACTTCACCGAGATCTGCAAAACGCTCCATCGGCTACAGAAACATCTGCTCGACTTTCTGCTGGCGGAGTTGGGTACGAGCGGGTCGGTCGACGGTAACAATCAGCTCATCATCAAGGGCCGCTTCCAGCCGAAACAAATTGAGAACGTGTTGCGGCGATACATCAAGGAGTACGTCACCTGCCACACCTGCCGCTCGCCGGACACGATCCTCCAGAAAGACACCCGCCTGTTCTTCCTGCAGTGTGAATCATGCGGGTCCCGGTGTTCCGTCGCTAGTATTAAGTCCGGTTTCCAGGCCGTCACCAGCAAACGTGCCGCGATGCGTGCGAAAACGGCTTAGTGCAGTTTCCGGAAGTGAATTTAGTGTACGTTTTGTTCGCGTCCGGGGTTTTGCGTCTGTTTTTTGTACGGCTGTTTTCCGGGGTCTGTTCCCCTATTTTTATCATACATCTTTTACCACCTTCATGTGTGTTTTGGTGTGCGTGCGCAGTGCTTCCGTGCGACTACTTCAAATTATCAACTCTACGTGATTTGGCATCTAATCTTCAGTCGTTATTCATGTGTGTTTTACTTTCGTGTGAACACAGGACAAATGCGTTGCAAAGGAGAACAGAAGAACAGCAGAACGAAATGAATATTCCATATGAGATCCGGTTAATCCTCTCTTGTACTCTACAAGGAAAATAAATGCTAAACAACATTTAACATAAAGCGAGAAAACAAATAATGTGTTTTTTTGCTTCATATTTCACAGTTTTTCGAACGATGTAATTTAGCTTCTAACTTATCAATATAGCTTTTCATGGTTTCATTTGCTATGCTTGTTTCATTAGAATGGTCAAGTAATGGTTCGTACATGGAGAGTAGATGAGTTTTCCAGAACAATTCACACGTCGTACTTTGCTCCGCGTCTTGGTACATAGTGTGTGCAAACACATGTACTTTACCATGCATGTTGACAAACGCTTGTCCTATAACGAAGCATCGCGATTGTATTTTCGGACGCGCTATGAGTGTGCAGCAACGATCCTTGATGATATCTAACAGCAACCGGAGTTGACTTCTCAGCTTCCCACACACTGGTATCGATTCATCGTTCAAAGGCGATTTTTTCCTTCGCATTAAATCTTCCAAGATTGCTTGCTTGTTGAGAATATCTGGAAGAAAATACAAATCTAAATATTGCACCTCAAATTGTGAGCACTATACTAGCTTACCTAAATATTTATTGTTCATTGGCCGGTGATACACTTGTACTCTGTTCGTGCCATCATCGAGTTCGTAAACATTGACGTCGTCCTTGAACATTTCTGTCGTTACTTTGCCGTACAGCATTATGTGTTGAAATTTGACACGGAACAATTCGCATACAAATGAATCTGGCTGTATTTGAACGTACGGTAGGTATATGGCTGGTGCGCTAAGTATGTAGAGAACGGAACCGGAAACCGCTTTCGTACTGGCTTTGCGCGTTTCGATGTCTAGTCGCTGTTCAGGGAGCGTGCTGAGAAATCTTTTAAATTCCTTCATGCAGTCGTCCTCAGTGAGATCGATCACTTCCACCGATGCTTGGAACTTGTTATTTTCAAAAAGCACTTTGTTGGCCACCGATTGTTGTGTTTTAACATCGACAGCGGCATCATTGTCCTGCGTCGGTACTGATGTTATTTTCAGCATCAGTGATATAGGAATGTCCATTTTTATGCGGTATTTTTTGTTTGTTTTGGTTTTGTAATTTTTGACATCGCTCGGTTAAATGGAAACGCCATCTCTATCTGTCAATCGAGAAGTGTAGAGCGTAGCTCGAAAAATGGTCAGTTAGGGCAACCATTATTTGCTCATTTTTCATTTTAACAAACATTTTTACATTTTTAACATTTTTAATCTGAATTTAATTGTGTTCCAAGCTGGGTTAAACAACGTTATTTAACGAAGCAAACATGAATGGTCCAATAATGCATGCTATTCGAGCAGTTCAAATTTTGGTCAAACTCCACTGCGACTGGTCTATGAGCAAGCGCTGCCAACATCAGAAGTTTGACAATCTATGAGCACAAAAAAGTCACAATTTTGCTGTTTTACGAACGTCGCCATCTTGAGCAGAGCAGGAAAAAGTATATTTCGGTGCCTTTTGGCGAAGAGCATAGTTAAAAACGTATAGAAATAGTAGAAAAGTGTGTGGCAAAGCCAATAAATAAGTGGTTAGGTAAGTTAAAAGGAAAACGAGTCACATTTTTCCACCATCGCGTTTCGTAATACAAGCGTCCCCTTGAAGTGCGTGTGTGTGCGCGAGTGTGTAGCAAATGTAGCATTAGATATGCAAGGGGACTTTCTATTGGTGAAAAATACAGTCTTAAACCGTGATAGACAACGTGTATTTATAAGGAACTTGTGAGCTGGATGTGTAATGAACGTGAAATAGAAAACGAATAAAGAATAATTCCTTATTCATCCAGATTGAGATAACACGAGGCGCTTTGCTGTGCGAATGCGGGAAGCGATAGAATCATCATCCCGGAAATTTCTGCGTTGGGGCGTGGTGGATTTGTTTTCTCTTTCCGTGGTCAGCTTAGTCTGTTTTTTCAATGAATGATTTATTATGGTTTTTGAATCGTTATAATATTAACGGGTCGAAGTAAGTATTACAAGCCTGTTGGGACAAAAGGTTACGTGAGTGCAGGGCTAGCAGAAAGTAAGCTGTCACATATCGCTGGGGGTAATGACATCATTTCAAGGTCAATTTTGTTCGGCAAACTAACTGTTTGCTGTAAGGTCCTCTATGTTTCAAAGTAAGATAATGTAAATGACCATCTTTAAAGTGTTACCGGCAGAAGCGAAATCATTGCGAAATTGGGTTGCTAATATTATTATGTTCAGTTCATCGTTACCATTTTCTTATTGCTATAGAGTTTCATCCTCAGCTGAGAAATTATGAATCCGAATTGATAGTTGATGATTATTTTTTTCAATAACCCTTATAAGTTCTACTTACTTTCAATGAAAAATTCCGTGATGTTTTTTGTGTGTTATATGTTTGCTACACTAACTAATATTAAATTCTGTATTGTAGCATTAACAATCATATCACACACTCAATAATATACAATGAATACAATCGCGTTATTCGAGGTAAGAATGAATTTCTGTGCAACAGATAGACCTGGTACGTCTGGTAATTCACATGTTACGTACAAAATTCAAATAACCGAAAAATTAAACTTAAATTAAATATCTGGAATTCGATATTTTTTTTTTGTTAAACCATGGTAAATTATTGAGCCTAGTGGGTATATAAATCAAATTACAAAAGAAAGTTTTTCGATACTTATTTGGATTATATTGGAAATACCTGGCACAACATGTATAATAATTGTAGCAAAGAATTTAAGGAAATATAATTGAAATATATTGCTTTACTGTGCTTTACTACTATTTTCGTCGAATACGCAGACACATAGCAACTACCATTCATTTACATTTACTTGTCATGTTTGTATAAAGTTTGCAATATTAAAAATCCGCAGATTTCTTTTTTAGCAAGATGTGTCTTACCAGCTGTGGTAGAATAAATGTGGCTAGCAAAGAAGCCTTTCCCGGAAGCAAAGAAGAAGCAGGAAATTTTGCATTATTTTATTTTTATAATCCATTCAGTTGTTGCTATTCTAGATTCGTGAAATAAAAATCAGTTTCACATAATAATCCTATCATGCACAATAATAATGCAAAAATCACATAAATATGCACAAATCACATAATACTATCAGTGATCATATTTGTAGCATGAATGTACATGTACCAGTATAAAAAGGAAGATTAGTCTGAATACATACAGAAAAACAATCATAGTAGGTCGAACGAAATTGTTGAGTTGTTGGTTTACTTTTGACGAGCTTGATATTTTTGTGACATTATCTAGGAAACATGGAATGGGTTCCTCGTTGCGGTAAATGATGCGAGTTATTACATTTCCTTTTTTTGTTGTTGTGAAACTAATGTTTTGATCGTCGATCCGAAAATTGAAAAAGTCATCTTAAATACTGTACTGCGTATCGATCGAGTTTAAAACAGTAATTTTATTAACGTAAGAATACCTTCTTCCTGTACAAGAGATAGTAGATTGTTGATATCACGATTACTTTCAAATGCCATACATTTAAACAACGATCCACTCCACCGTGATGTATGCGTTCCAAGTTAAAAATACTTGGAAGCTGCCACAAGGATGCTTTTACTTCTCCGGTGCACGTAGTAGTGGCGCATATGGAATAATCTTATCGAATAAATACTCCTTCCGCCTCGTCTCATACTGTCCATACGCATGGTGCATCGGCTGCCGTTCAGTTGCTCTGCCGTTTCGAAGAGAATCGCTTAAATCCGCGCAACTTCGGTGCAATGTAGCGAAGTGGTTTCTTGGTCGTGGGTGCCATCATGATCGGCGCCTTGATGGTCGTGGTCGTCACGATTGGCTCCGTCATCGGTTCCTGGTAGTCCATGGTGGTCGTCTCACCATATCCGTTACCGTACCCGAAATCGAACATCGATCGGCCGGTCGTCGTTTCCGGCATCGGTCCCTCCGTCGTCCGGCGGCCAAGGTCCGCTTCGGTTTTGAGCGATTCAAAGTCTAGCTTACCGATGTTGAACGTTTCCTCCAGCTGACCGGCTAGTGATTTGATCATCGACACGTTCCGAGTGGCAACGGCCTTATGGAGCTCGGCAAAGAGCAGCTCGGAGGGACTGCTGTAGATGTTGCTGTCCGATTGTTCCTCATTCGGTTCCTCCCGGTACCCGTACGGGCTGGCGCGTAGATACTCCTGAACTGCCTTCGGAGCTTTCGACGCCTTGCGGAACTCGAATGTGCCTGTTTTGTGGTTGAACACGTACTCCGACTGCTCAAAGTCCTGCAGCGGGATCTCTTCGCTTGTGGTGGACGTGTACGGATGTGCGGGAGCCTTCGTCGGTGGGTCTATTTTCGTGTGTAGTTTGCTTACGATCGGCTGACGATCCTTCGGATCGGTCGTTATAATGCTGGTGAACTCCTTCGCAACGCTTACGATACCGTTCTGTTTCTTCATCTTCATGGCATTCGCGTCAGATGGAAACGTGACAGGGCCAGTGTTTTCGCCCGCAGTCTTGGCCTTTTGGTTGAGCGTTTTTACTGCCGACTTGGCCAGCTCGAGCAGGTCGATCGGATGCTTTGGATCCTCCTGCGGCTGCTCGTTAATTTCGGCCGGCTTTACGAAGGTTCTGGGGGTTGTTGCCGACGTAGTCTCCTGCCGGTAGCGGTGGTGGTGGTGGTAGTTATGATTCTTCGGGCGCACGGTATTGCTACCTTTTTTCACCTCCTGTTCGAGCTTCAACCGATGGGCGACGTGGTTCTCGTCCCTCGGTGGCCAGTACTCAACATGCGTGCGCTTTTTGTGCGGCAACGACGCACCGGATGAAACTTTTTCAATTGAGTCGTAAAAGTGCTCCGATCGATCGCTAAACATAGTGCTGGTCGGTTTCGGGACGGCGATGTTCTTGATCACTGTCACGGTCTTGTAATGGCCGCTCTCCGGCGATCCCATATCGGTGGCGGAATAACTGTAGGACACATCGCCTAGCATCACACCACGCTTAAACGAAGAGAAACTGTGCGGATGTTCAATCTCCAGACCGTGGCTTGTGCGCACATTGTAGATGATCGTGATTGCAGCAAAGAATAAAAATAACTGAAAGGAAGGAAAACAGAACGTTTCATTAGATGTTTATCAACACGTATTAAGCACCCATTGAATGCTGCTGTATCCAGTTAATTTCAATGCCTCCTGCAATTCTGACTTGTTCTGCGAATAAACTCGTAACACTTTTGTCCCCATCCCCGACTCTCCCGTTCGACACCACAGACGAGATCGATACTTCGGAGCGGAACGTAACAGAAAGCAAAAAAGTGCAGGACCGTATAACCACCACCCATCCCCTCCCGTTCGGTCATGGAGATCGTCAATCCCAATGCGGCGATTCTGTCAAACTTCGAGGTAATGGCGGCGCTGAAGGATATGAAAAATAGCAAGAAAAAATACGGACTACGCAATCTTGCCACGATCACGTACGAAACGGTGCAGTATCTGGAGGACACCGCATGCAAGGAGCAAACGTCGGCCGGTATCGTCGAGTTTCTGCTGGCGATGAAACAGTTTAATCTCACCAAGAACGAATGTCTGATGATGGTAAACGATCCACCAACGTCACCGCTGCACATCCAGCTGATGATCGAGGACTCGGATGAACGGCTCACAGAGGAGCAAGTCAGCCGGATTCTAGAATACGCGGCCAAACTTCGGACGCCGGTGGTGGTGGGTGCCGCCCCAGTAACGACAAACTCGATGGAGACGGGACATATGGCAAACTAAGGGAGCTAAGATACCGAAGATTGCCAAAAAATCCAAAGACTGCCATCTTGTAAATATGTTTGTTAAATAGCAGGAATTCAAACTCTCGAGTTTCTCGACATAACACTTTGAAACATGTGAAATGGTTCCAACCCTAGCTATAATTGTCTTTAGCAATGTAAGAATACTTAATGAACGAAATAATTATCTCAATGATTTCGCTAAAACACATTGTTCTCGTCTCAACTTAAAGCTTTCTTGTACGAAAACTCGTCAAATTATTGGTGCGCGCAGTTTGATAACATTTTCAGCAATCTCGCTTTATCCGAATGATTGATGATGGCACCGAATGAATGACATCCAACACATATACACACACGTAAACGCAGTTTCCGTGCCGCGAGCTAACGTTTATCTCCGTACTTGCGCGCTTAACTCACTTGCGATGACCGCATTTTCACTTTCTATCTGCACTCGTTGTCAGCAGTAATGTGGTGAGTGTAGTTTACACGATTAACCAGTTAGCAGTACGCACACGCCTCAACTTCGTCCACGCACGAGGATCACGTTCCTGACTAAGACTGCAGCAATTTCTTTCCTACCGCTATCGCTTTATAGTCTTCTGAATTTTCCAACCCCAGGTGGCGGCGAAATCCCGAGGAGAAAGGGTTGATTTTCCATTCCATCTCCCCCTCCGCTGACATTTTCGTTCATCTTCGCTCTCATTAGTCGCCCTTCCCTACCGTCGTCGGGTTGGATTAGAGGCATTTCCGAAGCCAGAAAATTCATATTCGTCATAAGATCGAAACATGGCGAGGAGCCCAAGTTGCTGCGACTCCATGGCCCACGTTCCGTTGACGTTTTCCTCTTCACTGGCACGTGGTAGACGTATGCGTAGGACCAACGCTATGGCTCGTGAGGGTGATTCGGAAAGAAATCTAAAAGGTTCGCATTCGATTTAGCGCACCACGGGAACCTGGTCAGACTGTGGAACGATTGGTTGAAAGAATTTCTTATAAACCCAAAAGTAAAAAGGGTCTTTGTAGATAGTCATGTGCGTTTTTATTTACAGCTTTGATATCCACCGTCTTTAGCTTTAAAATTACCGGAATTTTCGTTTTGTCACTTCGAAGCTGTTAAAGAACACGGAAAGAAATTAACAAAACTAGTGACGTTTGTTTGTTACGGTATTTTTCCCCATACCTTGTGAATCCAGTTCTTGTAACTGTAAATCTTGTTGTTGTAATGCAATTTTTAGTAAATTTTTGTTATTTTTTCAAGAAAAGGAGAGAGAGAGAGAAGACTCTTCTCGGGTTTTTTTTACTGGGTTTCGAATGATTCGATACATTTCCTTTCAATTTGGTTCCATTTTCATGTTTAATTAGAATTATTGATCGCATTATGTGTCCAGAATTATTGTAGTATTACTTACAGCCTGGTTCGCTTGGTCGCTACGGTACGTTAACATAGTTGCGATGCTAAAGGCGGCAGTAACTTTTCGATCAAACCTGTCCTATTGGCACCCGTTTTCCTTTACCGCGTGTGGAACCACATCCAGCCTTGGTTGGTACTGATAACTTCCAGCCCCTCCCCCTCGGATCCCCCTTCGTTTAGTTCGTTCGAAAACAGGTTCTCTCGCTCCCCGTTGATCGCACGGAAGATCTCCTGTGTGACCGAGGAAAAGTGCTGCATCTGCTGGTTTCCACTAACGCGAAAACGTGCGCACCAATTGGGTGTTTGGACACGATACAATGTTTTGATGCTAAAAAATACAAGTGTGGCTGGGTGGTGTATACATTTTATTTGTTATTTACATGAGTAGCAAATTTTATTGCTGCTTGCGTGCGTAGCTGTATCTCTTATGTCACAAACTAGGAGCAATACGATCGCTAACTTCCGCTAGTGCGTTGCTGGTTTGTGAGAAGAAATTATAATTTTGTAATTTTGATTTCCAACGCTTTTTCTTCTTGTATTTTTCTCTTTTCTAGAATCATGCACCCACTGGCATTCCTGTGGCGACTGTGGGAACTACCTTCAAACGCGTGGAGGCATTTGAACGTCAACTAATCCATTGCTCGGTGGAGCAACGCACCCCCCGACAAAAAGGACAGAAGCTTTACCGCTTCACAAGTGAATATATCCTAGAAAAAACTGTAGAACAAGAGAGGAAGGAGAATTAGGAAACAAAAACCATAACACAGCGATCAATCAAACATTATCCCGTGTTGTGTGTGTCTGTGTTCTGTGCCGTTCCGTCCTATTTTGGCTTGATTTTGCGGCTTTGTCGCTGTTGAATGTTGGATGTCTGAGGAAGGAGTCGCAAAGCCGTATTAAGCGCCAACAATCGAAAGAAAAGCGAAGCAAAGAAAACAGACAAACGGAAGCGTCTGCTGCTGTGGTGGTTGGTGTACCAACAGCAGGAGCAGTAGCGTCGGCGACTTCAGTGGTCTTTGCCGCACCTACCAAAGCACCGTGCACGGAACCGGCGAAACCATGAGTGTGATCATACGTCTGCAGAACTTGCCCCTGGCGGCGAATGCGTCCGATGTGCGCAACTTTTTCAAGGGTCTGGCGATTCCCGACGGTGGCGTCCACATCGTCGGCGGTGCCCTCGGAGATGCGTTTATAGCGTTCAGGTTTGTATATCGAATCCTTCTTTTACTCACTACTGTTGCAGCGTGTTCATTCGGTGTTCCTGGCGGTTATAGTAATGGGTGTGTTTACATACGCGATGACGAGTGGATTGTAAGTAGCAAAACTCTATTCTTTGTACAGTAACGGATAAGTAACGTTTTTAAGTCCGGTCGGAATAAGGTCAGCCCGTACATGGCAAACTTTCCAGAACAAATTTAACTTCATCGCTAGCTCTTACTCCTGTTTTAGTCGATCGATCGAACATTTGTTGGACGATCGTTGGTAGAGACAAAACAAGTCAGACATGGATTCTTTTATCTATCCTTCTCGGATAGCTTACACGAGGTTCATTTGGTCAGGTTGATTGATCGTGTGGAAAATAATTTCATTGAGAAAACATTGCGCAGCGTATCTTTGGAAGAGTTGTGGTAGTAAACAAAGGATCTGTTGTTTTATATGTTTTTGTAGTTGACATCTCAAATATGTTGACATCTTGAAAAATAAAAAAAACCTTTGATTCTAATATTTCTCAGCAACGTTTAGGCTGGTTTAAGAACATGAAAATGTAAGCTATATTTGTTGCGATACTCATCGAGAGATGGCGCTACTCAATCCAGGATGTGGATTTAGTCAGCGCCTCTGGTTGCTATGTTGGTATATTTCGTTGGCAAATATTTGCATATTTGTTAAGGTAAGATTTTAACGAAAATGATTGAAAAAAATCTTAATATTGCTTGTTGTTTATTATGTACTATTATGGTGGACTGTTGTCCACCTAGGAAACGGGAAGTACGAGCGAAACATCACCAAACATTACTTACAACTAAGGTCCAAAAGAAAGCGTGGCTACCGCGGTGGATTACGCATACGCATAGCGAGGATAAACCTCCCAATCAATCCATGTCTCGGGTTTTTTTTCTTCCGGGTTGCAATTCGAAATTCGACCTCCCTCACCGGACATTTGGTGCCTTGTGCCAGGATGGGAAGTAAATGTTTGTTATACAACGAATTTTAGCTAGCCACCTACGAAGGAGACGCGGGAATGCAAAACCGCGTTGTGCAACCGTTTCCAACGGTAACTGCACACATATGCAAGCACTATTGGTGGTTTAATTTCACAAAATTAACACACGGGAGAGATCCTTTGCATGCACGACGACGCCGTGGCTTTGGAGCATAGATGTATGCGCGCATGTGTCATACCTGCCATGACGCGAGGTTCACTCGCGTGCGGGGTGACCAGTTTTGCTGTCACACAAAATCCTCCGACCCGGTGTGTCTGCCAGCTGCAGCTGGTGCTAGTGCTGAAACTAGTTATTAGCTTGAATCCCGGGCTACGTTATATCACAACGCTGGGAATATGATCCAACTCGGAACCTGGCGCAACTGCTCGCCAACCGTTTGCCAGTCGGAAGTGTAAATGTGCAAGATTTGTTACTACCACCCGGTTTAAAGATCGGAATCGGATTTGGCGCGTGCAATCATCGATCGGCGATGGCGGTGGCGGTGGCTGCTGCGTGTGTGTTATGTTCGAGATTACGCCGATGTCGTTGTAGCAGGACAGTTATGTTGGCACGAGAAAATAAAACATACATATCTATCTTTCCCGTTTACCGTTGCTCCCACTCCGGTGTGTTAAGAGGGGTTAAGATGTGCTTGTTTTTTAGGTTTCTTTTTTTTTAGCACTAACCCAACATTGCTTCCTCTGCGATGCTCACCCAGCTCAGTGGGTGCAGACATAAAGCCTACCCGGGGGTAGTTTCTAGTAAATGTTTTTCTAATGACGCGCGTTACATATGGGCCTCCGTCGGATGTGTCTCGCGTGAGGAGGGGGAAGGGGGATGAGCTGCTGGCAGTACGACGTCGATGCGTGTGTACTTTCTTTCACGATCAAGTTCGTTGCATTGCAATAGCAGCGCTCCGTTTCGGGTGTGCATGAGGCTGCTGCAATTTTGCAGGCCACTGCACTTGCGCGCACTCGAGTGAGATGCGGTAGACGTGGTGAAACGAAACTGGATTCATCTCGCGTGAATCTGGTCTTGACGATTAGGTCTCCGTGTAGACAAGTTGTCGCGGTGCGCATAGTGTATCGTTTCATTGCGCACGACGCTTTGCGGTTGGTTCCTTCTCGAAGCGTCATCGAAGACAGGCCATTGCGCCTTACCGCCATGGTCATATAAGTTGAGCCCGACTGGCTGTCTGTCTGCCTGCCTTATGACCGGTGGTCAGCGGAGGTATGTGTGGCAATCTCCGGGACGTCTCGGTCGCGCTCGGCTTGGTGCAATGAATCACTCGCCAGCATTTTTATTTTGTGTACGATGCTGTGGAACAGAAATGGTTAGGATTAGGGTGCGGTTAATTGGTTGTATTGAGGCGCACATTTGACACCGAGGATGGATGTGCCCCGCAAGATGGACGCTGTTTGTGCTGCTGAATTTGGTTATTTGTAACGACACTTGCCCTGCTGCGCTCATAGCATCGCAAAGCCGGAGCAAGTCTTCGGTAGCGTAAAGTTTTTTGCTTCCAGCGCGAGTACTTTTGCACGTTATTTTCTAGGGAATGCAATTTTTGAACTCATGTGTTTGTCAATGTCGTTTCGGTAAGTTCTACAATGAGCATTTCGTCTATTGCAATTTTGATAGTTTTTTTTGTGTGTGGAGTGAGATAGACTTGACGATAGCAACAATATAATTGTTTCTTAATTCCTTCGTTTTAGTTTAGTTCGAAATCGAGAACATTGTAGAAGCCATATGGTTTTCGAGTATCCATTTACAAACTTTACAGAGCAGCTACATAGTTATTTCAATCATAAAAACTATGATAAAATTATATTCTAGAGTACATGTATTTGCAAATCGTAGGATTAAAAATAAAAAGAGAAATTGTATGGAAGTGTGGAGTGCGGTAGAACCTCCGAAGACAAGGGTCTTCTTTTGTGTTTAATTCGATAAAAAACAATAAATTCAAATACAAGCTGCACTAATTTAAATGAAAAAAATCAATATATAAACTCACTAAACACAATTTAATTGGACAATTTTCTCATCACCTCCATAAAACGATTATCGTAAGTAAGTAAAGATGACGTTCTTTCGTACGGAGTGCATTTGTTTCGGGAAGAATAATATTGTTTTATTTTTCAAATGATGATGGTAAGTATTTGCGGGTTGCCATTACTCTTGCCGTGATGAAAATGTTTGGTACGATCGAAACGTGTTATGTTGAGATTTTGTAATAGATAACGAACGAAATTAGAGCGTATGTTCTTGTACTCCGAAAAACAATTGTTTAATAGAATCATTTCATTGCCCATTACTATTCCTGGTGGGTTAGTATTAAAGGGAGAAAAGAGTTAGTGTAGAAACTATTTTGATGATGAAACTATTGAAAAATGATAAAATAAAAGTATAAAGCAGGTAGCTGCTACTTCTCGCACTATAGGTGGTAGGAAATTTTATAAAAAATCATTCAATTTCTACATAGTTGATAATCCGTCCCTTACCGCCAGCAATGGATGAAAGAACACTCTGCCATTCCATCTTCCTGCGGTGCTCCGGTTTATGTTTTCGTTTAATTTTATAATTTGTTTTGTTTTCGATCACTATTTTTAGCACCGACGAGGACGCCCGCCAAGCGATGTCACTGAATGGAGGGTGCATAAAAAAAGAATCGATATCGCTGCTACTGTCGTCGCGTGCCGAAATGCAGAAGGTGATCGATCAGGCCCGGAAGGCTGCACTGTCCTACATGCAGCTGAAGCAATCGGCACCTTTATCGCAGTTGAACCGAGTTGATGGTGTTGAATCAACTGTTTTGCCTAAACAACAACAGCAGCACCAGCAGCAGCAGCAGCAGCAGCAGCAGCAGCCACAGCCACCGGTGATAAGTTTAGCTGGGTTTCTGGCCAAAGCGCAAAGCACAGCGGCATTAGCGACGAACATTACAACGACCACGGCACCGGCTGCTGCCGTGAAAGTGCCCACACTAAGCCCACTGCTGACGCAGAGTTCATCATACAACGAAATTCCCGGCCTCTCGTTTCTTTCTTCCGATGCCGGTGTTGCTGCTGCTGCTGCCGCTACGGTGGCGACTGTTGCTACTGGCACTACATCGCTGATAGCTGCTGCTGGCCCGTCAGTAAACAATGGCACACTGTCCGAGTGGTTGACGGTGTTGAACGGGGCACAAAACTTGAATGGACTCGCGAACACCAAACCACAGAACGTGGCACCACCACCCATCGGTTTGGACAATCAAACGCCGTGGAAGTTTCTGAAGAAGGATCACCGAAGTCGCTCGCGGTCTCGGGAACGTTCGTACCGGAGAAGTAGCCGCTCGTCGTCACGCGAACGTGACAACGATGATCGACGCCGTAGCCGCTCGTCGTCGCGTGATCGTAGTTTCAAGAGGGACGGTCGGAGTCGATCGTCTTCGCGTGATCGTAACGGGCGCCGATGGTCGCGCAGCTCCAGCCGGGAGTACAATCGGGGCTACGGGAACAGCCGTAGCCGCAGCTCTAGCCGTGATCGGTTCGGACGTACGCGGGAACGGAGTCGCTCTCGGTCGCGCGAACGACGGAGCCGCGACAGTAGCTACGATCGAAACGCACCAGGAGGACGTACGCGTGTATCTCGTTTCTCCAACCGAAACGATCACGATTTCACCGGCCATCAGCAACAGCAGCAGCAGCAGCAACAGCAGCACCAGCAGCACCAGCTACAGCAGCAACTTGGTACGCTGAACCGGTTTGGCGTAGGAGCAGGCATTGGCGGGCTGAATCATGCTGTCAACAATGAACCAATCTTTGGCCTGCACACGACGCCACTGGATCAGCAGCAACGGTCGCGTCCGGGGAGCCATTTTTCGACGCGAACTGGTAAAATATCGCCTCCGACGATCGGTGGAAATGGTGCTGCTTTTGGAGGCGCTTTCCGTAACACATCTCCCCTGCCGGACAGTGTGTACAGTGGCACAAAGACTACGAGTGACTATGCGGTCAAAGTGTCGAATCTCGAACCGTCCACCGGGTACGGTGAGATACGGCGGTTCTTCAAGCAGTACCTGATCTCGACGCAGGGCATCAAGATGATAAACGATCAGTACGGGCGCAGGTCTGGCGTTGCTTACATACAGTTTTTGCGCAAGGAGGGCAAGCTGGGTGCGCTCAAGAGCGATGGGACAATGCTGCGCCGCAATCGGATCGTGGTTGAATCGATTACGGATCAGGTGTTTGAGTCGGCGATTGATTCGTACCGACCCGGATCCACCACTACCGATCGGATGATGGAGAGTCAGAGTATGTGGGACGATCAGTACCAGCAGCAACAGCAGCAGCAGCAGCAGCAGCAACAACAACAACAGCAGCAGCACCAGTACCAGCATCAGCAACCACGCGTGAACCCTTGGAACACGAACCCCATTACAAACGCCGATGTGATTGAGATTCCGGACGATCACGACGTTTCTAAGAGAGATGGAGGAGGTAGCGGTCGCATGCTGCACCAGCACCCACCGACGAGCGCACTGATGGTTTGGAACCTGCCGACGTACACCACCGAGCAGGATATCATGAAGATGTTCTCCGACTTTACCGTCGTGGAGGTGCTGATCGTGAAGAACCACCAGTCGCCGAAGCAGCTGGACGGGTACGTGCGGTTCCACCGGCAGGAGGACGCGAAGGAAGCGTGGTCCCAGTTGCATCGCCACTACATCGGCAACAAGAAGGTGACGGTGCGCATGTGCCAGGAGATTGATTACGAGGTGGCAAAGAATGAGTACGAGAATCCGCGTGACGCAGCGGCAGCGTCGGCGGCGGTCGCGTTGGCAGTGGTGGGACATTCGTCCCCCGCGCAAAAGAACGAACTGACGGAGCTGCAGCGCAATCTAGCAGAGAATGGACAGCGTAATTCTGGTGGACAGGAGATGTCTTCTAATAGTGTCGGTCATAATAACGCAGCTCCTGCTGCTGTCCGCAGCAGTCGGTGGGGTTCGGTCGAGCGGAACTGGGATGATCCGGAGGACAACGAACAACAGCAGCAACAGGTACGGGTGCCGCTGTCGGCGGGATCGCCACTAGATTCCGAAGTGGCGGCCGGTGGTGGCGATACGAACGGTTCGTGGACCAGCAGTCGTGACCCGCGCATGAATCGTGCCGAAAGTGAGACCAACTCGCAGACGAACGATTCCAGCTCGAACCACTGGAACGGTGGCAACGACTCGAACAATAGCAACTCGCACAACGGCAACAACGGCAACGATATCAATAATCACACCCATAACGGAAACTCTCGTGATCCTCGCAAACCCGGTGGTCGTTTCGGTGGCAGCCGGTTTGGGCCGAACCCGGCCAACGATAACAGTGAAATGTTTACGCGCACCAACTGGCTGTTGCTGCGGAACGTTGACTTCAATGTGTACGAGGAGGATGTGTATGGGTTCTTCGGTCAGGATGGATTTCACGCGCGGAACGTGCTGCTGGTGCGGAACGAGCGCGGTGGCCGGACGGGCGAGTGTTTGGTGGAGTTCGGTTCACCGAGCGAGGCAGCACACGCCGAATCGAAATCGTCCCAAAATCTCGGCCGGCGGAAGGTGTTTGCGAGCCATCTCGATCGGGGCCAGGTGGCGGATCTGATGACACGATTCAATGCGATCGCGCAGGGTCTGCAACCGTCTTACTGGCTGCCGGATCATTTGCGAAACGATGGTAATGGAGGAGGAAACGGCAATGGGAATGGTGGTGGCAGCGGCCGCGGTAGTGGCGGTGGTAATAATGGTGGTTCCGATGGGGGAGACCTCCGCGACGATCCGGAAGCAAACCAGGGCACCGGATGTGGACCGTACAGGACGTCGACCGTTGGTCTGCTCAATCTGGCGTACAAGACCACGATCGAAGACGTGCAGAACTTTTTCCAGGAGTTTAATCTCCCACCGGAGAACATCCGGCGCCGCTTCCTCGACAACGGGCAAGCGACCGGGGAGGCGATGGTGCGATTCCGTTGCCACCAAGACGCGGAGAAGGCACTGAACGAGTACCAGAACAGACGGTTGTTTGGGCGTAATGTACGGATTCGGCTAATCAACGATGACTGAGAGGATGTGACGAGAATAGGACTAGGAAAGCCAGATAGCTAGTTTACTCTAATGCGTAATCGTAACTGAGTCATGTGCAAATAGTCATGCCAATTTTCAAGGCACGGCACCATCCGAACAAAACATGTTGGGAGCAGAGATAGTGGTCGTGGAATCACCAACTGCCTGTGGTTGATCACAATTTAACATTAAACTATATTAAACCTCCATCACGGAATCAAGGTGATTACGATTAAAGGTAAACGATTAAAGATTATAAATTACGATACTTTTTAACCGTGTGTATATAGATAATTTGCTATATTTTATGTACTATAGCGTAGCGGCTACCCGTCACTGATGAAAGAGTATTTGTAAATAGTTAATACCAAACAATAAACATATGTTTCATTTTATAGCTTTTTTACTTTTAAATGAGTATAAAGTTGAGAACTTGTACGGAAAAAACATGATGTCTTATAATGATACTACCATTTGATATCATGATATCCTATAAAATAATTCCAGCAGTAAACCCAGCAGGGGTTTAAACACCAATCTTTACTGATACAACTCAAGGTATATAGAGCAGTCGTGGCCGAGTGGTTAAGGCGTCTGACTCGAAATCAGATTCCCTCTGGGAGCGTAGGTTCGAATCCTACCGGCTGCGGAAAGCAGTTTTTTTTCAGTGTGCTAGAATTATGTTTGTTTCGCTCATCGGGTAGGTAAGATGTTTATGTCTTCCTCAGGTAGGTTGTTTTTTTGTGTAAAAAAAAATCCAAATAAACTCTTGCGATGTGTCGTAAAAGAAGGGAAATCGTACGGCAGGAACCTCATTTCGTAAACCATCCGAACAGAGTGTGTAGAAAATGTGCATTATTCATTGCTACAAGATGGCCGCGACGAGAAAGGATTATTTATGTCTCACAAGTTGCTCCTACGATGCATTCTACTAATTGCTGTTCCCCCGGTTGAAAGGGTGAGTTCGTTAGTTTCGTAAGTTTCATTAGGCGAGCAAATGGAAGCAGTGCTGCTGGAACGCGTTTGGCATATTGATGGCATCGGTCTATTCGATGGTTGGTCCTTTTGCGATCGCACCACAGCAACCATAGGAAGAAAGAAAATAAAAGCACAAACTTTTCCGTGTGCTCTTTTTCGGGATTTTATAGCAACATGTGCAGTATTTTTGCTGTAAAAATGGTTTCCATTGTGAATCTAGCTATGGAGGCTAAAAAGATTTGGGATAAAAATGACAACCATCTTCGCGCAATATTTATAGTTTTAATTTCCGGCACACGCTCGATAATCGGGAAATTCTGGGAGTAGCATTCGGGAATCCCAAAAAACGAGTTCGAATCGATCGATAAACTGTAATTGACTAAACGCAGAAAAGCACCGAAATGTGGATTCGGAAGTTTTTATTCGTTTGGGAAATTGGAGCTATACTTTCAACGTGTTCGGGACGTGCGGTGGTGTTTGCCAAAGAGAAAACTGTTTGCTAAAGTAATGAAACAAACTTGTGCTTGTGTTTTTGCTCCAGTTGGAAAGTAAAAATAGCCAATTACGTCTGACAGGTGGTACGAAATTATTTACGAGTTTGACCCTTAATTGGTACGATGGTGGGAAGAGCATAATGACATGATTGATTTGCGTTACGAGCTAATTTGTTTCGTCTTACCGTACAGGTGAAGTCAAATACAAACACAAACACGCTTCACGGCATACTGTTACTTGACTATATACAATTGACTTGCATTGTGGAAAAGTACTTGGGAGTGACTAATCCACCCATGATAAAACTCAGGTTGAGAAACCCTGGTGCGAACCTCTAGAGTATTTGATAAATATTATGCCAATTTTATCTTGCAGCGTTTACACTGTACTACTGTGTCGAAATTAGTACAAAATATGTAACGATGAATTTGTCAAGTCATACATTTATTTCCAAACGTAGTTCCATGCTTTAAAAATATCATCCGGTATTTGCACGCTAGCAAACAAATAAAATAAGCTCATTGACAAACAAACAGTTTTTAAGAGCAATACACACTCGAGAGCCGATTGTAATGCAAATAAAATCGCATTAAAATAAATTAGTTTATTGAATGTGTGGCCGACCAGCGCCAGCATCCATCCAGCTACTACATCCTAGTATCGGAAAGCACACAAACAATTGAACGGCGGAATGCTGCGGCATTAGTGTCATCTCGTTGCAACCAAGCGCTTTATATGATAGCTGCAGCTCGATAATTATGGTAATACGAGCGCGTATCAATTCCAGATGCCCTAATTAATTGATGAGCCCTAATGGATAGACGGCTTTGTGCGGACGAGACCACCGATGTGCGGTTTGGTTTGATAGGTTACACTTTGCTTTGATGTTTGAATTGCTGGCAGGGCGCAGAGGGCAACATCAGTGGGAGATATCGATTGTGAGAAATATTAAAGAGCGATTATGAAGAGAAATTGTACGTTATAATGATTTCATTCAATTCGACGGAACAGTATAGTTTCAGAAGCGGATAACAATAGGCTTGGAAATAGTTAGTTGCTTCGAAGAAATAGTGGTATAGAATTTAAATAGAACAAAATTTCAGATACCATTTGGCAATACGTTTCGGTAGACGAGCTCTTCCAAAAATAAAAATTAAAATAACATGCAACCATCACCGATATCCTGCACGACCGCACGTTGAATCGTACTTTACCGAATTAATTTCCTTGCCACGTATTGATTTCAGTTCGTGATTTCCGTTTGGTTGGGTTTTTTTTACTTGAGAGACGGATTTCGTTGCAAACTAGCGACATCGAATATTCGTTCTGTCTCCTTGCATTCGCTTTCCTAGTATTCGTTTAAATGGCGAAAACGTGCTGCCGGATGTAGCATTGTAATTGAATGCTGTAGCCGATGGCTGGTGGTTCTATTTTTACTACCTAAAAAACGTCATAAAAATCTCTGGAACGTAGTTGCGAGAGTTGTACGAATTTGTTGTGATCTACAATGTATGTAACACAATTAAAATATTTATATGTTATATGTTTTCTATCCTCATTGCAGTCAGCCTTAATTGAAAATGTTGTCACCTTTCGGAATTCGATTCAATTGGAATACCGATTGTTGATCGTTTTGAAATGTTTATTATATCATTTATAGCTCATGCGCTCGCCGTAACAAATCTTACCTTTCCGTGGAACGCAACAGCATTCCTTTTCTGAATGGAAAAAAAAATCCGAAAAGGAATGCACGAAATTGAGCAGCCAGTATGCAACAGATGAAACAAGCGGTGTAGGTATTTCGGCTCCGTGAACGTTACGCCAACTAAATTATGTCTCATTCCACATTCAACGTAAATGGCGAAGGAATGCGTCGCATTTTTTGCTTTACAAAATTACATAGTTTCACAAATACAATGCCTACTGCTGTGTATGTGCCTTTGTGAAGGGACTAATAAAATATTTTTCAAAATATATGGTACCAGTTAGGATCTCTAATGGAGATGCAAGGTAATTTTTATTCTAGTTATTTTGTGACTAAAGACTGTACTTAAATTGAAGTGTTTTGATCAAAATTTAAATGTGTTTTTTCTAGATCAAATAATAAATGTTTTTCAACCGTTTCCACGCTTATACATTAGGAGTTATGCCAAATTGTTTATACCTCGAAACAACAACAAAAATTATTAAACGCAAATATTGGTTCGGTGAAAATGAATGTGAGCCAGTTCCACCATCCCTAAAATTAATTGCATTGCTGCACTGTTAGATCAAGCGTTATTTATCGGCCGGTCGATAAGCGCCTCCAGAACTGACTGCACTTTCGGGCTAATGGTAGACGCAGCAAAAGGGAAGCATAAAGTGTACATTATTCATGTGCGGCCGTGGTTGCAATAGTGTACATACAAAACAAAAAAATGTAAGCATAAATCGAAAAATTGAACGGGGATGATAGCGAGAAGTTCGTTTCGTATGCTCCGTTGATTTTGGTTGATGCGATTTGGGGAGGGTGATCCGAAAAAAGCATAATAGGATAAATAAACTCACCCGTACGCTACGATAGAGTTACACGATGATGGAACGAAATATTTGCTCGGTCGATTCATGCAGTTTAATTTATTACCGTAAGAGAACTTAAAACTTGTGTTGGCATCTAGGAAAATAATGTTTCAGATTTTTTTTTCTAGAATCTTTCTTTAGATGGTGTAAAAATGCCTAACCATTATTTGTCACTTGGCAGCACTGCGATAAAAAGAAAACTAAGCTTGTTTGTGGCCGCAGCCGGTAGGATTCGAACCTACGCTCCCAGAGGGAATCTGATTTCGAGTCAGACGCCTTAACCACTCGGCCACGACTGCTCTATATACCTTGGGCGCAGAAAGCAAATTAAATAACGCAAAGGAGCATTCATCAAAAAAGAAACCGATAACGATGCGGACAAAACAATATGTCTGGTTTACGTAATTTCTGTTTGAAACGGTAAAAAAATGTTTAAAAATCATACGCAACATTGGAAGAGATCAGTAGTTAAAAATGGGGTTATATAAATTGGAGCTTGCAGCATTCTCCTGTATTTCACGGATTATATTTATGTTGTGTACGAAGATTCATGAAATCGTTCCGTATCAAACACTCCCGGAAGTACTACAGTACTTTCGCAACCGCAACAGATGACCGCAACCGCAACCGCAACGACCCACGCGTGATGGGAAGGTTTCGCTGACGACGCGAACTAATCTCGAAGCAAACCCCATACTCAAACTTCGTGCTAGATCCTGAAACGGTGAAATAAACGCACCAAGCGATTCCAACCACTGTGTTTGAAATGGTAGACGTGGAATACAAATAGCATATACTTCGTAGTCAAATATTTGCCAAAACCCCTAATCCGGAACCGGATGCGATGCTCTCCAAGTTCTTGGAAGTCGTCAAACTTCCAAATGTGCTGCTTAATACAAACCGTGCACTGGACTTGAAGCCGCTTCAACACATTCGCGTAATCTAAAATTGTGATAATGAACGCGATTAGGTTCAGTGAAGCTCTTATCGTTGTTTGAAAGCGTAAGTGTGTACACATTTTCGTGTTATAAACGAAATGAAAGTGAAAAACAATACAGTTTTTTGTGTTTTGATATAAATCACAAGAAACGGACGAAAAACACGAACATCGAATGAAACAGTCGCAATCGTCGAGCTAAAAGAGCAACTTTTCCAAATGTCCACTTTAAAGTGCATTGTAGTAACGGTCGTAAGCACAGATAATTCCCTTCCATAACTGGAAGGAAGGTACCGGAGCAGTCGAAGATAGCCAAGAACCATCGAGCAATAAATACTTCTTCCCCGGAAGCATCTCGGATGGACTGCTAAATGAGCTTCATAAACAGACGGCGTTTCGCTTGGGAGGTGGAAGGTGACGTACCGGAGAAACACCGGATGCCCGTCGGACAGGACTAAATGGGCTTAAATGGGCCCATAAATCTACCCATTTATGGCAACGCTGGAACGTCATGTTCTCTGCTACGCCGCCAATCGATCGATCGTTCGAATACCGATGTCCGGCCGCATCGGTTGCAAGAAGGGAAGCAAGTTTGTCTTCAAATTTGCATAACGCTGCCTCCAATGTTTTCTTTTACCCAGTGTGTGCGATATCTGTGTCTTTAAGTATCTAAGCCGCACCTTCCAGTGCTATCTTCGAACCGCAGCGGCCGTAGAACGATCGAAAACGAAAAGATAAGCACGTACGGGGCGTTATCGGGCAAGGAGCAGACATTTAAGCGCTTCTTAGCAACCAACCAGAGTGAACAATGAGAAATGGTTATTCTGGATCAAACCGCTGTAAAACGAGCAGCATGCAGATGAATGTGGGGGACCGGATTGACCGGATCTTTCGTCGGACCATTAGGTTTCCTGTTGATGTTAATAGTAGGTGAAGTTGAGGGACTAGGTAAAGTGAGGTTAGCTTTCGCGAGAGAGGGTTGAAAGCTATAAGCTCTGAATAATATCCGGGGAGGTAGTTTCAAAAGCGTAGTATGAAGCATGCATATGCTGCGAAAAGAGACCATGGTTGGTTGGTATGCGTACAGAAATAGTAGAAGCCGCAGCCATAAAAACAGTTAATTACTCAGGCAGCTAGAATCATTTACCTCGCGAACTAAAGCTCTTGGTAATGAATGCATTCCTAGGCATTTCATATCGAGTGAAAAGAATGCATGTCGTACAAAAAGGAGGGCATAATGTGTTCCTGGTAATTTCATATAAAGTGAATAGAGTGCATATTGCACCGTATAAAGTACTGAACCGTACCGTACCAGAGGCAAAATCTGATGCATTACACCGTCGGTTCATCAGATATCATAAGGAGATGTTTTACTTCACCCGTGGTAGTAGAATTTTAATGCAATGGAAGTTCAAGGAAACCAACCATGGGGTAAAGTTTTTTTATATCTCTTTGCGTATTTCCAAGTTCTCACCTTTAGGAAATCCTAGTTATATAGTCGGTTTATGGTTCAAACAGGATTCTCGTACGTACCTGTTCAAAAGAACTGTAAATAGGCAATCGAATCATATCAAAGTTCGTTCCATGCTGCATTGGGTTTCTAAGGGTAGATAAATTAAAGATTGCCTTAACTATGGGGCTTTCAATTAAAAAAGCGTTCCTTTTATCTCTGTGAGCACAATGGAGACCCGCAGGGAACGGAGCAACAGATTACACCGAACGTACAGCATTAGATATTCTGACTTGACCGCTACAAAGTTCAACCACAGATTGGCCACATTCCAAGGGGCACCCCGAGGCACCCAGAACGACTTACCTGAGTCGGACTCCTGCACGTGGTCGATGGTCAACTCGATCGCATCGTCGGTAAAGTAGACCTGGTTCGTTTCATTCACCGGCAGCCCGTCTTTCTTCCACCAGATGTGCGGCAACGGGTTTCCATCGGCTTCACATTCCAGCGTCAGCGTTGAGCCGATTTG
>JXWZ01002611.1:0-22831 GCA_000956215.1 Anopheles farauti No. 4 | reverse complement strand
GGGAAGAATCGGAAGGAAAAGGAACGCCAGATCGGGCTCAATCTGCCCAGCACGGAGTGTAACTTTCGGGCGCCCCGTCCAACGCAGATTGCGATGGCGATCGAGGACGATCTTGGTGTGGCTGGCGGATCGGCTGAAACGCACGGGTACGACAATGAGACGAGCAGTACGGACGGGTCGGACACAAGCTCGTCGGCTGATAGCACTCCCAACGCGAGCCCGTTCAAGCGCTCAAACGTAGTGCAGCAGCCGCCCCCGCAGGCAAAGCAAACAACTGACCCGCCAACGGCCGCCACCCGTTGGAAGACGAACAGTGAGCGTAATCTGTCGCAGCTTGCCATTCAGAAGATGGTCAGCGCTAGCCGGTGGGGCAGCAAGTGGCGGAAGGCGGCGACCAGGCTGGGTGAGCAGGGTGAGCAGCAGGTAGAAGACGAGGAGGTGGCAAGCTGTAGCGATCTTAGCCCGCTGAAAGCAGGCGGTACAGTCGGCTCGACGGCCGGTACGACGACGTCGAACATCATCAGTGGCATCTCGCAGACAAGCTCCAACCAAGGTACACCCAGTCAAGCCATTCTTCCTCCTTCAACGAGCAAATTAGCTGCAACGCTCTGCCGTTCCCTCTTCTTCGTTTCCTTCCCTTCGGAGTACCGAATATGGCTGTCAGTTCTTTGCTCCTCGGCATAAGCTCTGAAACACCTTACATTTAATGTGTTAATATGTGCTGAAATTCACAATAAACAGGAAGCTAACATGTGCTCCTTTTTTGTTTCGTTTCATACAGGCTGGACGGTTACGGTGGCCGGAAACTATAATCCCGAGATGGCTCCGGATGTGGAAATGCGCTTGTGCTTTCCTAAGGGTGCCGGCGGAGGTGGCAGCAGCGGCAAATCGGCCCTGACTGCGGCCTCCAGCTCAGCGGCTACGTCCAATTTCTCGAACGGAACGAAAGCGCTCACGTCCACGGCTGGCCATCGCAATCGACAGGCGCATCAGTACGGGGACGATCCTGGCGAGCACATGGATGGTGCTATTTATCCCGGAGCCAGCAGGAGTACGTCCCGCACGGGTACATTACCGCCAGCACCGTCGCAGGTGTCTAGCACGCTAAACCCACGGCGAAATCTAACGCGCTCCGATGGAACAGGTGACAACGGCACGACTGGGCGATATGAACATCCCAAGCATTAACAGCTTCCTTCCTTGCGTTTCCTACACTCCCTTCAGGTGCAACGGGCAGCACAAGCAAGGACTATCGTCTTCCAAATGTTGGCCCAACGTCCAACATTCTGGCAAGACCGACGGCAAGGAAAGCGATCAAGGTACCGGAACGCTCGACCCCGGCGGTAGTAGTGAGCTCATCTGCGGCAGTACTGGCGGCGAATCCGGTGGCACAGGGGCGCAAAACGCATCCGCCACCAATCCCCCATCACCGTAATCGGCACCTTTCGGCTACTTAGATTGCTAGTGTCTCTGTCTGTCTCCGGTCCTAGTTGAAATCTTTGCGGAGCTATGCCAAAGGGACGCTTCCGCGAACCAGGAAGTGAATTACTTCAAAGCTCTAGAACCATTCACTCAACAAACTCTCGGTTGAGATTTTCTAAGCTACATTTTGCCGCTCCTTTTTTAATAGCAGTATGAGACACGCCGAGGGGAACTCCTCTAGCGCTGGTTAGGTAACGCATATTGGCCAATTCTTTCCTACTATATCATCCTCCTCTGCTGAATGTGTGTAACGAATCTCTGTCTGTCTTCGCTTTTCATTGTTGTAAGCGTCATTAGCTCAGCTTCTGTGTTTGATTAAGGTGAATCAATCAGCTCGTGTAACGCGTCCTGCAATGTGTTTGTTGCGTTGTGAATACTGTAGACTTCAGTACTGCTTTTCAACTGTTCTCAACAGATATTGCATCCTTGGCCATTAGTTAATTCATGTTTTTCAACGTTCAACGCTATCTTGTGCATGGATAGGATGGAATCATATGTTTCGTCTTCATCGATCATTCCATTCCATTCGCTATCGGAATCTTCAAAGACATCTTCACACGAACCAGTAACTAATTGTGATATTAACACTGCCGAAAACATTTCATACTCTTCAATGCAATCGTTCTCGTCATATTTCACACATCAAATACACTTTAAACGATGTCTCTATCTTGAGTACAAGTTATCGTACATCCATGTGTAGTGATCGTTAGTTAGATTGTTGCCCGACTCCATTTGTTAGCTCTATGTGATGTGCTGCTGTTTAGTTGAATATTTTCTTTGGCGTTTGTTGAATAAAAAAAAACCATCTTTTACATTCGCGTCGCCATCTGCCGGAACTGCTCGATGCTGCTTTTCACGCGATAGATCACCATAGCGAGATGACTCGTTCATGCGCTCATGTCTCACTGAACTCTTTATTTTCCTCATCAACCGCCTGCCTGCCTGCCCCAGACGGTGGAGTGTAGTGTCGTGGCGTCAGCAACCCGCATCGCGAACAGCTACCACCAGCTGTCCCATCAGCATCAGATGGCGCAGGATGGGATACACCAGCAGCAACAGCAGCGTCATTTTTCGTCGCGCGCCCCACCGACGACGACAGTGCGCGGTGGTCGGTCACGTCCCGTCAACCAGCTACTTCCTCAGGCTTCCGCACAAGTACTCCATCCCGCATTGCAAAATGGGAGCGGTGGAAAGTTCCTCTCATCTTCCTCCCCTTCACTAGTGTCCCACCAGCAGCATCCATCGCAGCGCTTTCATCAAACCGAACCATCCTACCATCTAGAAGACTATGGGTAATTCCATTCCGCCATATTGTCTTTCCAACACATGGACACCCGCTCATCTGGCTCTAAATTTGCATCTCTCGCTATCGGTTTTTGTTATAACCGCACGTACATACCTCTTTCGGCAGATTTATATTACCATCAACTCTCCGCACACTAACTCACCGTTTAAACTCCAGCGATATCCTTGAACACACAAAATATCTAATCGTGAACCTACATCTCTTTCCAACGCGTAGTAACGCCTACTATGGTCACCAGCAGCAAGCACCAGCGCATCCAACGCGACGCATGTCACTAGATAGTCAGCAACAGCATCACCAGCAGCCGCCGCCACCACCACCATCAAACCCATCACTGATGGCAACCGACTGTCTGTCGGTCATGGGTAACGCGATCGCACCGGAGATAAAACCAAGAGTGCCGACGATGAGCGAAAGGGATCTTACCCGGAGGCACCACGTGTGCTATACGCGCACACAACCTTACTTTTCTTAGGTGAACATTGATTGCAACACCCTCACGTGTACGTAGGAATTAGTGGCGAGTGCGTTCGTGCGAGGACAATTCTCAGGTTAGGGATAGTGCTTGAGGTTGCATGCTGCATCCTCGACGTCAAACAGGCTAGTTGTGAAACAATCCTTGAACTATGAGCTCTATCTCCATTTTCTAGTGTAAAAAATAGCGCATTTTAGGAAATGAAAAATATGTATAGGGAATGTACTCCTTACTGAACCACACCGTGCAATGGGTTAAAAAGTTTTTATTTTATCCGAAAAAAACAATTGAAAGTGCACTATAACTGTTGAAGTGCACTTCAAGCGCGCGGTAGGTAAAAGAATATTATTTAAGTAGTGAACATTTTTGCCACAGTTATTTCTTTCGATGTTCGGTAAATTTGACAAGAAAACGAAAACAATTTGTGTATATGTTCCATAAAATTGATATTTTTTTAATATATCGCCTCATACCGTATCCATGCCAGAGTAGCTTCAGCTGAATTCCACCATCCCCGTATCACTGTTACAGTTTAGAACATTGAGTCGTCACGGGCTACGTTTTCGCGGGTGAATACCATTCCAGAACCCTATGTTCACCATTCGCTTCACACAAACGTATCGCTTGTCTCACCTTCCACGTTACTCTTTATTTTAACGCTCTCCACAGCGCGATGGGTTTCAATTCGTGCATCAGACGTGTGCGTTAATAAAGGCTAGGAAAACGGCCGATATGAGCATGACGGAAACATAAAGCAAATGAAAACATAGAATGCAAGCGGCGACGTTTGAGTGATCCAGGATGTCTCCCATCCACCGTGCGATATGTTCTCTTAGATTTCGTTCGAAACATATTTAAACTCATTTTTAGAACATAGTAGGCAACGGAACAATGAATGAGATCATCATCATCGCCTGGTCACACTTGTTACGCCTACTCTCGTCTTCGGTATTTCATCCCACAATGCCACACTCTATCTACATTTAGGACACAATTGTTTGATTTTTTTTATTATTATCATTAATCCCGCCGCTGCTTCTCCTATCACTGTCCGGCGTCGCTGCGCGCGTCTTTTGCTGATGCTTTGCATATTGTCCAACCATTTGCGTTTTCATTTCGGTTCCTCTTTGCCCATCCTCTTTCCGGTCGTTTAATCCGTTGTCATTTCTCAGTTCGGATTGCGCGCAACGTTCGCGCAAAAAGCTCACCCTCCCGTGTCCGTCCCGCACGCCACAACCTTACGCACGCCCAGTACACGTACTACTAACTTCAGAGTGCGTTGTGTATATATTGGTTATAAATATATGTCTATATTTAAAGATATCCATTTTGTTTATAATATTTGCATGCTTCATTCGGTCTTCTCTTCTCTCAGCACTTGCGGATCTGCGCATACAGTAATTCTAGTTCAGCGCTACTCGTTGCTCCTAACGTACGATTTTCGTTCGCGCGCACTGAAAATAGATTGGCAAACGATTTTTCACACGATATTTACCGCAAAGTGCCGCCAACACCACACACCCAACGTATGCGACGTGCGGCTGCTGGCCGCACCTTGGGAAAGAAGGAATCTAAATGAACATAATCTTTACATTCGTACGTTCGATCATCCTACCGAGCGGAGGTTTGTCGTTTTCCCTGCTGTTGACACTTGGGAGTGTTGTAAACGTTTTCTCACTGACTTAACGTTTTCTGTTTCGTATATGTGTGCTTTGTTGTATGCTAGCTATGTTGATTTGCTCTTCACCGATCGACCAATTCCATCCAAACCCGACCGTCGCTCTCGCCTCCTGCGAAAGCTGCTACATCTAATTGCTCGTCGAAGCGCGCCCGTTGTCTGTATCGTTGTCACCGCGAGGCGTTGCCGGCCGCACGTTTGTTTGCTACCAACTTTTCACAGTATTTTGCTTCGACGCCGTCCACCGTCGGACAAGGAGAAATCATAATCGTGCTATGGCGATTCGACGACTTCTCACCCGGTGGCAAAAACATCGATTTCTGTTATGCTAGTATCACCCTAAATAATACGCGCGAACGAAAGAAAAAAAAACAAAATACTCCTTACAACCTAGCTTTGTTGCATTCTCTTCCACTGCTGCTGCGCCACTTTCGTTATGCATTTGACGCGGGAACCGAAAGGAAGCTTTCCCAGCAGGAGTGATGCTTACCTACATGTTTTTCAAAGTGCGTATCTTCTATGAATAAAAAAATAAACAAAAAGAGAAAACGAAAAACAAACTCTAAGGAAAGATAAGCTTGAAAACTATTCAAATAACCACAGGAAGTACGAAGTCTCTTCCCCTAGCTCCTGCCATTTCTCTATCTCTTTCCCACCCTCTTTCTCGTCTAGTCTGCGGTTCGAATGCACTTTCGGCATTAAAGGAAACACATTTTCAATTGCTAGTACTCTATCTGTTTGTTTACGCATATATCTCACATTAGCTGACGTATCTATGCATCGCACATCACACACCCTGTCTGACCTGTCTTACACGAAGCCGAAGTTCTTTGTCTTGATCGCGAGCAGAAGTTTGTGCCGGAGAACGGCCTTGCTCGAGTAGAGCGGGATGTACAGCCGGGAGATGCAGGTGTTGGCGGTCGGCAGATGGGAATCGTCCGCCGGTCGGATCGTCACCGATGGCATCGGTTGGAATCCTTCCTCGGATGCCGGAAGCGCTGGCGAACCAGTCCAGAAGTAAACCTGAAATGCGAAAACGAGACCGGAAAAGTTATGAGTAAAACTATTGCATCGGTTTTCAAAGAATCTCAAAACCCACCAAATCCTGGCGCTCCAGATTGCTCATCTTTTCCACTACGTTCCAGAGCCAACGCTTAAATTTGGTTAATTTTTCGCTCGGTTCGTTCGATTCATCGTTGAACGCCGTGTAGGAGATGAGAGTGGCGACGTGAATATCACCGACACCGTTCAGCAGCAGCCTCAAATCTTCCGCCGTCAGCTGGTCTAGTGCTGTGTCGGGGAGGACATCAAACACTCCATAACGAATGGCCTGTACGATGGTGAAAAGAAGTAAAATCATACTTTACAGATCCATCCGAAGATACACGATGATTGGAGTGAGTCCTCCTTTTCACCCTACTTACCTCCAAAGCTTTCTCTTGCGTTTTGATCATGCGATACTCGGCGTACTTGCGCACATAGTCGTACACGTTGTTCTCGTTCACCTGTATGTCTCGTCCACCCGGTACGAGCTCGACCGTTCCCGAACCCTCCTCCATCATGAGGTCAATCCTGTGTGGAAGTGTGACAAACAGAAGTAAAATGAAAATTTCGTGTCCATTCCGATTCCCATACAAACCCAAAAGAACACTTACACAAAGTTAATTTCGAGGCTCTGCAGAATGCTGATGCCCGTTTTGGTTTGCGAATCTTTAATCAGCTGGCGCAGCGATTCGTACACGACCGGATCGAAGAACGCCAGATCGTGGAAGCGTATCTGCCGGCCGAGGATGAACTTCAGTACGTGACGCTGTAGGAACAGCGGGAACAGTTCGTTTTGCAACAGACATAACCCTATCAATCTGAAATAGGAGACGGTTGAAGCGACGGTTTAGGAAATGGAACGAACCAACGTTTTCACCAGCAAACTTACCGGCCTACATTGCGGAACGCATTCATGCGATCACTCGAGGGATAGCCTTGCCGGGGACTGTAAAATCCACGCTTGCCCGGTGTGTAGAAGAGAGGCGCGTCCATCTGACAGTCGTCCAGCAGCAGTACGGATGCACCCTTTTTCGTCAACGATGGCGTACCGGTCTGGCTAACGGAGGAGCTTCCGTAGCCTCCTTGATCCGTACCGCCACCACCATTACCGCCGCCTCCCGCCACCGATCCCGACGATCCACCGGCGTTACCCGTCAACGATACGAGTGACGAGCCTGGCGCACCCGATCCCGATGCAGATTGAGCACTACCGGTGTTGTTTCCACCACCACCACCACCGCCGCCACCGTTCGATAGACTGTCCAGCTCCAGACGCTGGCGCTGGACAATAATGTCGACCGCTTCACTGATTCGTTGCCGCAGATTATCGTCCGAGGCGAGCAGATGCAGGATCTGTGTTGGGGACAGCTCCAACAGCATGCCCGTAATTTTGGCGGCATGGGTTGGATGTTGTTGTTGCACCTTCGGATACAGCCGTTCGCCGAGCTGTTGCTGCTGCACGGAGAAGTTGTCGCCAACGCTGAGCAGCGTCGGGCTGACGCCACCGCCGGCTCCACCAGCGTGCTGTTCGCTTGCCGGCCGGAACGGACGTGCGTCGTAGCTGAGCGTTTTACGAGATTCGCGATTCGGGCGCCACAGCGGTTGCTTGCTGGAGAGCCCGCGGCGGGAGCTACTGCTGTTGCTTCCGCTACCGGCACCACCACCACCACCACCACCTGTGCCAACACCTCCACCAACACTTGAGGAACCGGTACCGGCGGTACCACTACCACCACCACCACCACCACCACCACCGCCACTGTTAATACTGCCGCGGTGTCGCAGCATGCTGTTGAACGGCACCGTGCCGTACTTGGACGGCGTTTGGATCGTATCGAGCGGTGGCAGCTTCTCGTTCGCCAGCAGTGCCTCGGCGATCGCGGTGTAGAAGCTACGGGCCACACCCGAACCCTCGCCCGGTTCTTCCTTGAACGTGACCTTCACCCGGTTGAATACGAGCGGCTGCTGGACGCGCCGATTGTTGTACAGCGTGTTCAGCTCCTTGAACGTTTGCGTAAGCAGCGCCGATCGGTTACGCTCCATCTTCAGCAGCGTGAGATCCTTCTGGGTGGTGCAGCGTAGCTTCTCCATGTAGCGCCGGAACTTGGTTTCCTTGACCGGGAATCCGTTCAGCTCGTAGATGACGCTACCTGGCTCGACACCGACGTCCTCGAGGAAGACGCGCGCGAACAGGATCAACGACAGGCGCCACCGGCCGAGTAGAATGTCGGACAGAATCGACGACGACATGGTAGAGGTGGAGGAGGAGGACGAGGAAGAGGTGGTTGTGGGGACGGCCGATGCGCCACGCAAATAGATGCCACGCGGGGGCATTTCCGGCTGGATCGCTGCCGGCAACACGTTCGGTGTCGTTTCGACCGTCACATGTGCCGATATTTCCTGTATGTCCATTGCCTCGGCCGACTGGATAAGGTCGACGGTACTGCTACTGTTGCTGCTACTACTACTGCTTCCGATGCCACCGGCGGGAAATACCTGTGTAAAAAAAAACAGATGAATGGAAGGTTTAAAAAATGTTCCTATCTTGTTACGGGGTAGAAAAATAGTAATTTAATTTTTAATTAACCACCACAACAGGAGCCTTTTAACAAACACTTGGAATTTGACTTAAATGTCGATCAAGCTAATCTAACGTTACGCTAGAATAATAATCATAAAAAAATGCAAAAAGAAAAAAACATGTACACTCCGTATCTGTCCTCTAGGCAAACAACAAAACTCTCACACACTAGAGGTCATCAGAAAGCGCGGCGAATAGAAAAGAAAAACGCCATAATCTATGAGCACTAAGTGAAAGGAGAGCCATATAATCTTTAAAGCTTCCTTCGGTATCTGTAAGCTCAACGTTACGGTACGCAACGTTAGAAAGTCATTGGCGTAGTTGGGCGTAATTTGGCGAAACAAGACAAAAATAGCGCAAACTTAGTGGGAGAGGAGAAACTTACCGCAGCTGATGTCGATGGTCCTGCGCGAACAATAACGCTTTTACCGGGAGATGTTCCTGCAGGCGAGCTACCACCGATCGTTACCAGTGGATTAGCGAACGAGACTGACGGACCGGACGAGCCGGATGAGGAAGATGCGGCACCGAGTGCTTGCTGTTGCTCACCGGATAACACTACGTCTGAAGTATTCGAACCTTGTCCTATGGAATAGACCGGAAAAGTGATATTTTGCTAATGTGATTCCTACTCGAACCGATTAAAAAAAAAAATAACCGATTTCCCTAGCGCTACTAACCTAAAACAACCGAATTGTCCAGTGTGTTGGTGCCGGTGCTCGATCCCCCAGCAGCAGCTGCCATGGCCACCTTTCGGCGTGTAACTATTATTGGAGGCCTTATTGCGGACGTCGGTTCCTGCTGCTGCTGCTGTTGCTGGTGTTGTTGAATTTGTTGGCCGATAATGCTTTCGCTTCCCTGTTGCTGCTGAAGCGGTACCGAGAGTGTATCATCACCACCGGTTCCACCGCCGCCGCCGACGCCGCCGACGCCACCACCATCACTTCCTGCGGCATCATCCAGTTTCTGGCGCTTGGCCGCCGTTCCGCCGTGCTGGCGCGAGTCCTCCGAGTCCGACTCCGACAGCTCATCGTGATCCTGGTCCGTATCGACATCGATTTTAATCGACGATTGCGACAAGTCCTGCGGCTCATCCGAGCTGATACTCACTTCATCGACGTCGGACTCTTCGCTGTACTTGTTGTTCTTCAGGTAGAACAGCCGATTCTTTTTGTAGTAGACGTCGGAGAACGACGTGGTGGAGGTGCTGCCGCCGCTGGAGGTGCTATTACTGTTATTGCTGCCACTGCTGTTACCACCGCTGCCGGCTGTCGGCGGAGGCGGTGGTGGTGGCGGCTTCGGCGAATGCGTATCCGATGACGTTTTCGTTGCACCACCACTACTGCCGCTGCTGCTGCTACTATTACTAGTGCCGGCCGCTACTGCCGCGCCTGAGGAGCCACCGTCTGCGGCGTCTAGCTGCTTGGTGGAAGAAGATCCCGCACCAGCAGCAGCTTGATAGATTCCTACGGGAAGAGAAATTTCTACCCTCACACGAGAGTCCGTGCTCGGAGGTGAAGTTGGTACGGTGGCACCGCCAGCGAACGAAGCGGACGACCCGTCCTGGCTCGATGGTGGTTGATGTTGCTGATGCGACGACTCTGTGTACAGGGCCTCGGCCGGATCAACCATGATTCCAGTTGCTGAAGCAGCTGGCATACTACTGCTGCCACTGCCGCTGCTGCTGCTGCCCATTTCATTCCGAATAGATGATGACAAACTCAACCGGACGGGAGGTAACTCCAGGCTTGTTCCGATCGCCGTACACACCGTATCGGCCGAACCTTGGCAGGCGTGATGAGGCTGCTGTTGATGATGCTGCTGTTGTTGCTGCTGCCCGCCGGCTGTAAGCGTAATCGGCCACTTGGGCATGCCGAATAGATCCTCCCGCTTGGCGGTCGGCTGCAAACGGTGCGGTTGATCCGCGAGGGGTAACGCTTCCGTCAATGGCGTATTGAACGGATCCGGTGCCGGGCAACCGAGACAGAGCGTGGAATCGGATCGCTGGAAGAACGAATGTCGGCGACCGAGCGACGGCCGGTTCAGCACGTCATCATCGACCGAATCGGTGTCCATGACGATCGAGGTGGATATGTCTTCCTCCGCTTCGTCATTCTCGTTCTCGTCCTGATCGTCCCACACGTTCGAGCCGGTAGTGGTGCGGTCCAGCTCACAATCGTTTGTGGCACGCATATAAAACAGGATGGCGTCCAGTACGTAAGCCACGTGACGTAGCGCCGTCACGTCCAGCACGGGCAGCGAATCGCGATGCTCCGAATTGTGCGCACGCATCAGCGAAAGGCAGTAAGTAAGAAAATCGCGCCTACTGGATTCCGAATCTGCGTTCAGCGAGGATCCTCCTGCGGATGGTAAAAAATGTGAACACCACAGCGACAGCATGAGATGAGTTTCAGAAAAAGAAATTTTGCGCATAATAAGCAACAATCGCCGGTTAGGGAGATTCGAGCAAATGAGGTAATACCCGAACAGACATTTGGGTAAACTTATTTCAGCTTGAGTTATGAAAATATAAATGATGCACGAATAGTGAATGCAGCGGCACGGAATGCTATTGTCAATATCTTGAAATTACGCAATCATGAAACACTTTCAACATACTTTTTTTTGTTAACGCATCTGTTAACAAATGAGCTTAATACTCTAAGGGCATTATTTGAAGCGAAAAATGTAAATTATTTATCGAAATGTTGACAAAGCTTTTCATGCACGATATTCAACAAAAGAAGCCGCGTGAAAATGATAAATGCGCAATACACTTTCCCTTCTTCCTCACAACGTACCATCGCGCGCGCTTCTATCATTATCAGCAAATCCCAGGTTGCGCGCTGTGGACGCTGCGCCGAGCGTACTGATCGTGGCTCTACTTCTGCCCGCTGAAAGTACACGTGAGAGGTAATGAACAAAAGGAAGTAGTAGAAGAAATCATCAAAACACGAAAAGCAACATCACACATCAAAGGGCCGAGAACTCGTGACGGATTATCAGAATAACTTTTGGATTGTTAAGAGACCATTTAAAAAAAAGAGAACGCTCGCAAATGTTTCATAAAATAAGTATTTTGCTTCCAACGCAAATGCAACCTTCCCAAAGCTTTTCCTCGGCACACCAGTAAAGACTATCCTCTGCCCAATTGATGATCTATTCCAGTACCGAAAGTAAGATCCCTGATACTTACTTGTCACGCCGATCATTGCAGACGGTGCTACACCTTCGCTTGCACTCGATGAGGTCGGAATGTTGAGCGGATGCAGTGGATGCGATGGATCTGTCGAATCAGTCAACGATGCACCGAAGCGCAATTGTGCCTCGGTTGCTTCCATCACGGTCAAAATCCATTCCCACGTCAGCTTTAGCCGTTTCTCAACGTACATCTACGATGTGATTCAAAGAAACCGAAACAAAACATGAACACCATCGCTGGATAAAAAAAAGCTAGCCTTATCCGTCCTACCTGCAGTTGGACCGCATCCTGATGCGTTACGTCCAGCACGGATGACGAGCCGATGATGCTGGTAGGCAACATTCCGATTAGATCGGATATCTGGCGCAGTATGATGCCGAACGCGCGGGCAAGCGCACTGGCTGTCGTTGTCATTGTCGGTGATTCCTGCTGTTGCGCGGTTGTTACCGCCGCCGTCGATCGACGCAGAGAGCTCGGATCGATGAACACCAGGTTGGAACTGCCTGTCGTCAAACGGACCCGATCCGGAGCGGTCGTTTCGCGACTGCGTATCGCCCACTGCATCGACTGTGGGGCCAGATTGCTGCGCTGATTACCGCCCGGTGTTTGGCGTCGTTCCAGTTGATCGTCGTTCAGATTGAAATCCACCGTCGACTGATCGTCACTTTCACCGTCCTCCGATCCTTCATCGTCAGGCTGCGTCGAATCGCCGGAATCGTCTTCGTTGTCGAACAGCAGCGAGTTTAGGCCTGCCGAGTTGTGGGAAACCATTTAACACATCAAACAATAAACGCATAAAATCGCGCAAGGGTGATGACCGGACACGGAACGCACAATTACAACGATAAATGAAAAGAAACGAGCTAGATCTTCACCTGTATCAGAACCGGCCGTCGCTCCCGTCTGCACGCTTCGCTGTGCATCCTGCGTGCTTTGGTTGTCGTCGGAATCGGATTCTGTTTCCGCCTCGTGGAAATTGAACTCGTTATCACTCTCGCCCTGTGCGTTCTCCTCGCTTCGCAGCAGATCCTGTGATTCTTCTTCGGCATTCATCGATGCCGAACTGGCGACCGGTCGCAGCGACGATGAACGTCTCGGGGGTGGCTGCTCTCGTTCGGCCATATCCTCCTGCTCGGACGTTTCACCATCGTCCTGTACGAGCGCATCCCCATCATTGTTATCCTCAATGTCTCCCAGGCGAATGTTGATGCGCGATATGAAGCCCGAAGACGACCGTTCACTGTCTAGTGCGTCCGCACCGAGATGCACGTTGGCCGTAGCGTTTGCAATTTGTGCCATACTTGTCGCGTTCGAACGATTCGTCGGTGGTGCCAGCGGTTCGACCGAGAACAGCTCATCAGTGCTCTGAAATGAACAATAACCATTGTGCTTTAATAAAAAATGTTCAGTACGTCCAAGAAGGACTGAAAAAATAGGTAACGGCATTATGTTATGTAGTGGTATCAAACATCTCTCAACTGCTAGTCAGAATTTCGGAAGAAGACGATTATGTTGGATACAGGAAGTGATTACAAATATGAATGGCCAAGACATTGATGGAAGGGCATCATAATAAGTGAGGTTACGGGTAAATTCTAAATGTATGAACATCTGTAAAGAAAATGCACCGCTACTTACATCGATATTGTTCGACGAAAGGTTGAACGGTGCGATCGGTTTGACCACCCCGAGCCGAACCGGTGTGATGAGTGCGTCCGCAATCTCCACCAGCTCCTCGATGGCGAATTTGAACAACGCGGTAAAGACGCGCCGGTACGCCTGCAGATGCTTCGTCTGTGTGGTGGAGTTGCGCTGCTTCTCCGGGTTCTGGAAACGCTCGATGCTGAAAATCACGTAAACGCGCGCCACCGAGCGCACGAACCGGCGGGCCACCTTCTGCGCTTCTTCCGCCCGGCCCGGGATCGTGTCGTTCTGCAGCTCGTGCACGAGCGTCATCAGCAGCTTCTCGAGCGGATCGCTGCTACACCGCACGATCAGACTGTGCGTGAACTTGTCCAGCAGCGAGGTGCCGCTCTGCGACTGCAGGTACACCTGCTGGTTATCGTCATCGTAGAACGGCTGCCGGTTTGCGTTCGGTACGATCGGTTTCTCGTGCTCCGCGCCGGTCATGATCATCGCGCGCACCGCCGGCCAATCATTCAGCAGCCGATCGAGCGCTTTCCGCGCAAACCTGGGTGGTTCAAGATTGTGTTCCGGCATTTCGTTGTCCGGTTCGAGGCTCGGTGTTTTGCGGGATGCACCACCACCACCTCCTCCGCCACCACCACCGCCGGACGAGGACGCGGTCGAACGGACGCGGGACGTCGCCCGGTATTGCCGCTGCTCCACCATTTGCCGACCGACGGTTTGAATGAGAAAGAGCAGGATCGATTCGCCGCGCGAGTTAAACCGCGTCACCAGATCCGTCTCGTTCGCCATCTTGCACAGCAGCTCGTGACGCTTCGTCTGGTTACCAGCAATCAGCGCCTTGCATTTGCACTTCTCCCAGCAGTCGCAGTACGCCGTGGGCGACGTGCGCTTCAGTTTGCAGTCGTGGCCCTTGTGGCACACCTTCGCACACTCGGTGCAGCAGCAGAGCGACCCGGTCAGGCCGCAGGTGCGACACTCGAAGATGTCCTGGTTAATGTGGTCTGCACCGGTCCACGTGAACGAGCACGTATCGTTGCAGCACAGTATACCGAGCGGCGATTGGTCCGGCGAGGAACCGGGCGGAAAGATCATCGCGTCCCGCACCGCATCGTCACCGTTGGCAATCTTTTGGATCGCGTTAAACACGGTAATGCCGGCCTGGTAGGCGCGGCACGTTACCGCCAGCATGAACGGCGTCTGGCCCTGGGCATCCTTCGCACTGAGCAGTGCACGCAGATGCGGTTGCAACACCGGACTGTCGCACAGTAGCTGCAGCACCAGCTGCGCATTCTGCCGGCGCTCGTTTGCGTCCGAAACGTACGTTTCCGGTATCGCGGCCAACGTTTTTTGGTGTGAACCGTACGCTGCGCCCGCTGGGTGCTGATGATGATGATGATGGCTTCCCGCTGCACCGCCACCCACCGCACTGTTCATAGCACCGAGGCTATCCTCATCGCCACTGGTGGGATCGTATTCCGGTGGCCAGTAAACGACTGGCATTGACTGAGATGCACTCAATACAGGCGGCTGCTGTTCGCTTCCCACACCCGGCGACGACGACGACGATGACGGTGGCTGTGCCGACGGATTGGAACCATCAGCACCACTGACACCGCTTTGGACATTATTCGCAATAGCTGCGTTACTGCCACCGCTGCTCGCACCACCGTCCATCATCATATCGCGATTGCTTACGCTGCGCCGCATTATCTCCCGGATACTGACCGGCCGGTTGCCGATCATGGTATTCGTAATAACGTTGATCGATTCGAGCCCGACCGAGGAAGAAGACGAACCGTTGTTGCCACCGTTCGAAGCGCCACCGCCCGTCGTGCCGCCGCTGTTGGCGTTCGTTACAAACTCCGGTTCCCGATTGGAGGTCGGTGCGCACATGCTGATACACGCGTGCATCACGTTCCTGTTGCCATCGGTGTGCTCGGCGAGAATCGAGGACAACACCGCCCCACCACCATCCGCCGCAATCTGAGCCAACAGCTGCCGTACGCCCTCGAGATCGCAGCGCAGTATCTTCGACATCAGGTGTTGCTGCTCGGGGGCGAGCACCACCAGCGCCACCTGCGACTTCAGATTGACACCAACCGACGGCAGCGTTAGCGAGGCTGCCGCAATACACTTGATCGGGGGCAGATCGAGCCAGCTCGGGTCGCGGATCGCGTCCACACAGTCCTTCGCCATCGGGTACAGCGTGTTGTTGCCGTCGCGCAACAGCAGCACACTGTCCGCACTGTCACCGGCGCACGTCAGCGACACGTCCTGCATCGATGCGCCCAGAAACGAACCGATGTCCGTCGGAAAGACGCTATCCTGCTCCTGCCGGCCCGTGTTGAGATTGAACAGCGAGTAGTGCAGCCGATTGTTTGCAGTTCGCATGATACCGTGGATGCCCTTCGGATCGACCGCGATCGTGAGCAACTGCGAGGTACCACCGCTACCGCTGCTGCTTCCACCGCCACCACCATCACCACCGGAACCACCGGTTGGGTTGAGCACGATGCGGCGTGGTATCTTCTGGAAGCAGTCCGGGACACGCGGTTGCGTTGCCGATTTTATCACCTGCAGATCGTCCTTGCGCAGCAAACGACAGTCCTGCCATGCTTCGATGCTGTCGTCGAACTTATCCTTGCTGTTACTCCCACTGTTGTTCACTCCAGACGACGACGAAGAGCAACTGACCGTTCCCGGGGGTGGTGGGAACTTTACTGCCGCAAAGTCGCCGTCCACCTTGAGCACACGCCCGATTGGAACGGAACGGACGTCTTCGACAAAGATAACGTCCCTAAAATTGGACGTAAATGCAAATTAGAGCGTCTTTGATGATACACAATAGCTGGGAAGAGAGAGAAATTGGGAAATGAAACTTACTTCAACAACCATTGCTCCTCGTCCTTTTTCGGATCCGGTTCCTCCTTCGGCGTCATGCGTTTTGGGCGCTTGTGGGAGTTTGTTACACTGCCGGTATCGCTACACGTACTGGAAGCTGGCGATGGTGGCGGTGGCATATCGATACGGTCCGCAGACTCCTTGTTGCTGCCACCTTGCTTCGTTGAGGAGGACGACGACGAGACACCGCCAGCGCCGGACGAGTTACTTCCACTTCCGGTGCCAGTTCCTGCGCCCGCACTGTTGCCGCTAGTTTTAGAATCTTTGTCCAAAAGACCACCCAATCCGCCCAGTCCACCCTGGAGAACAATTCCTCCAGTACCACTGCCGTTGCCACTGCCACTGCCACCGCCGCTGCCACCACCACCAAAAGCTCCACCACCTCCTCCGCTCGTAAGTGATCCTATAACTCCGCTCGTAAGCGCCGATGAGGAAGAGGAAGGATTTCCAGTGCCTAATCCAGTGCCACCGGCTGATGTACTGCTGCTGCCACCACTACTACCAGCCGCACTTGCCGCCTGCGTACTGGCGGCCAGCTGCTGTGACAACGTCGTCATCGACAGCAGCTTAAACCGGCACACCTTCGTCAGATCCCAAGCCGCATTCATGAGTTGACCCACCTTCGGCACACCGTTCGAGATGGTGAACCCGATCGCACCGTGCTGGTACATCGGGCTGCTCTTCATGCACACCTGCGCACCGACCGTCACCTCCGGTGCGTTCAGGCTCGGCCGGACCGGTTTCTTTGCCTTCGCTTGATACTTGTCCCACAGGCGCTTCCGTTGCCCGAACGGCAATACACCCCACCAGTACAGCTCGCCACTCTCCGTGCGCGCAACCGTGTAGAGGGTGCAGGTGTGCAGCGATACGATTCGATCGAGCGCAAACTCAGGATAGTTGGTCGCCGCGTGCTCCAGCTTGTTGCCCGCGTACCCGAGAAGCTCATCCATCCAGGTCGCGATCCGACCACTCTCGGTAGCCACGGAGCACCGGATCAATGTGGCCGACACGTGCGTTACCTTCTCGTACAGCAAGTTCAGCGGTACCGTCTTCGGGTGGTGCACGTTAGAGGCGTCGTTGCTGCGGTACGGTTCCACGTCAGCCCAACGCCACTGATGCAGCTCACCGCGCGCCGTCACACCGATAAACTCGGAATAGAGCGACGCGATTTCGGTAAATCGTACCGGGTGCTCCTTTTCCGGCCAGGGTTCCATCTCATCCGACACCCACAGCGGGTAGCCCGACGAATAATCTTTCTTTTTTGAATCTATACAAGCAGAAAGAGTGAAAACAATAATAAATATACGCTGCTTATACTATCACAAATGACCTCCCGATACTTACCTCCCGGCTCCTTCTCCCACACATCTTCTCTGCCACCCTGGAACCAACGGCGCGGTCCAAAGTACTGTCGATCACGCCACCGTCCGAAGCCTTCCCGTTCCGAACTGCTGAGTCCGCCCGCTCCCGAAACACCGGACGGCCCACCAGCACCACCGGATGCACCACCACCGGACGTACCGCCGCTGACGGAAATGATCGCGGATGAGCCAGCACCGGCTCCATTGCCCGGACCGGATGCAACACTCCCACTACCACCACCTGAACGACTACCCGATGGCGTCCCATCGCTGCTGGCGCCTGCCGATCCCGCTGCACTGCCTGAACCGCCACTGCTGCCACCGGCACCGGCCGACGAGGAATTGTTTTGGTTTCGTTCGCTGCGGGCACGACTGTACAACATCAAACTAGTTTCAGCGGCACGAAACGATTGTGGCGAAAAATGTACATAGATGTTAGACTCGTGAATCCACGGGGGTGGGGAGGGCCAAAAATAGGTTGAAATTTTGAGTAATGTACAGCCAAAAGCCAAACAAACTTTTCGGGGTGGTTAGACGACTCACATACCAGGTAGGGTGTATGATTAGTAGAAGTTACAATTTAAGTTTCATTAAAAACAATGTGCAATTCTTTGAATCTAATTCTGCGAAACATAGACCATTTCCCGGCTCTCTGTAATTTTTGGGTTATAATGACAGTTGTGGTTATTATAACAGCAGGCACGCAGCGCAGCGGAGAAAAACACAAGTGAGCCTTGAGGACGTGTAAGTCTGGATTGTATGCATATAAAAAATTGTTAAAAAACTACTACTCACTCAAAAAAAAAATACATATAATAAATAGTTTGGTAATGTTTAAGTTGAAACTATTAACAACATGTACAACAAACTGAGAGTGAATATTACATCAAACGCAGTGACGATTGAAAAAAATAATACTATTTTGCTATTAAGAAGGATCATTTGAAATAATTGTGTTATTGTCGAAAAGTTTTACTCTTATAATCGTAACCTATATAATAATGCTAAATGAAAATATAAATATTGATACTAGAGACTAGGAATAGAACAACCTGATGAACGTCTAGTTAATTACTAGACGAAATTGCCCCTCAAATATCTGCTGACTCCTTACTGATTTATATCCCTTGTGTCAAATAAAAAAAAAGTTGCAAGCTAAACATTAGAAACTATTATTATACTATCCATTTACAACCTCCGAAAAGAAAGTGTTTTGACTGTACATATTATTTTAGTATAATACTAATAGCTACCCTTATCCTACAAATATACCCACGGTAAAAAAAATATCACCCCGAAAACTTACTTCCGTATGTTAGAGAATCCAAACACATCGTCGGTGAACATTGCTTCCGCGTCGATAATGACGCTGTTGTCCGCGTGGAAGCCGCCATCTAACAGGGAGATTAAATCCTCCGCCACATAATTGTCGCTGCCCTCTTCCGTGTCATCGCCGCCCTCGTCGTCGCGCGACAGCAGATTGTTCACCGCCAGATTTACATCCAAGTTAGTGCGCTGCAGCTCACGGATGATCAGATTACGACTCTTGCCTTGCAGCACCACCTGTGCTTGAGCCACCAGTTCCTCCGGAACAAACGGTGCCGGAACGGACACGATCGACCGGCTGCCGGACGATCCGCCGCCCATGATGACGCCCGTACTGCGCGATCCCGAGCCCTGCGAGCCACTACCAGCCCGAACTGAGCTGCTGGTTCGCATGATACGTGCCCGCGACCGACACTGCCGGGAGGTGGGAGTACTTTTGGAGTTGTTATTCGACTGACCAGACGATTGGCTTCCTCCACCGCCACCACCACCACCAGGGCCACCGCCACCTCCACCACCGCTGCCACCACCGGAACCGCCACCATGACCTCCACCACCGCCACCCGGACCACCGGCTTTCGAGGAGTCTTGTTTGCTGAGATCCAAACGCTCGGGTATGATGGAGAACGCCACACGGAAGGACCTCCCATCTTCTAGCAGTATTCCGAGGTGTGTCGGCCCGATGGCGACCTGCTTGACCGGCACCTTCAATGATTGCAGCCCGGGTAGCGTTTGAACGCCGTATTTGTTGATTTTGTCGGCCACATCACGTATTCTGGAATAAAAAAAGAAGAATAGTTTAAAACCAGCCCAATGAAAAAATCTTACAAAATAGGACAAGGAATGTTCTGCTTTGATCGTGTAGAAAGGTTGTGCAAATTAAAATCATATGAATCCCTTTCCTCACAACCGAGGGCGCATATGCTGTCCAATCTCTTTGGCCTCTTGGTCCCATGACGCCAGGGTATGGAGCACGCAAACAGATCGGGGAGAAGAGGTATGTTGGATGCCAACTACATAGAACAAACGCACGAGTAAAAGAGATGAAACCAACCCAAGGCGGCGCTGTCATACGCTTTTGACAGCTCGAACCCTTCTTTTTGGCACCCCTACCATTGCACGCGAGGCATTGCATGCGTTTCTTGAATAAATCGTGTGTCCCGTAGGCTTCCCCATCCTTTCCTATGTGCTATCCAACGGGCTCGTATATGATCCCGTACATTTCACCATTCCTAGACCCAACGACAACGGTGCAACGGCGACTTTGTCATCGCCGACGACTGTACACCACCTGTGTACCACAATGGCGGACACGAAAAAGCTTGCCCATCTAACACCCGTGGGGTTAGGGTAGAACGAGATTTAACACCTACCTATCGATGAGCTGATCCTCTGTGCCTGGAAGCGGATGAACGACAAAGTGCAGCGCCGACATCCTCGTTTCTGGTGATGTTGCTTCCTATTGCTGCGCGTTCGTCGCTGTGTGTGTGGTGTTACTGCCCACCACGGTGCGTTCTCATTTACGAGATGATGTCGTCGTTCTGGCACCGCAGTCGTTTGATTGTTTTATCGACAGACCCAAAGCGACCTGCTTCTCCAGCCTGCGACACGTTTCGAAAAGATGGGTGGGTGCTGCAAACGACGCAACACACGAGGCCGTCGTTCTTTTGCACTACACTGCTTCTATCGCGAACGCCGAGTCACACTTCCTTACTGCTGCTGGTGCTGCTGCTCTTCTTCCCTCAACACACTCAGACACTGCATATGTCAGTGACACACGGAGAAGAGCACGCACGCACACACTTGTACACTCACACTAGCCGTCGCACTGACGTCCTGTGCAGTGTTTTACACGCGCACACACACTAGAAAACAAAATTACATTTATTTTTTTCTTCTCTTCACTCACACGTTTTCTCGTCACCGATCCTCGACTTCTGCCTTACGCACACGAACACTAGTCAGCGAGCGCACACACACAAACATCTAACAACACACAACTACGCACAAATCCGTCTGCGAAACGACGGCCACCGAAAAGAGAACGAATTTCTTCCCGTTTTCTTACTATTTTTCATGCAGATTCCGGTTTTCCGGTGCGACCACCGAAATCGAACAGTGAGAAATCCCGTTGGAAACTTTCCTTGGATTTTTTGTTCCAGGACCTGTGCGTGATGTGCCGTGGTTCTTTAATTATATTCCTTTAACTTGCACTGTTAATGCCAAACTCTTTGGAGCTTTGGAGTGTGTGTGTCGAAATCCTTCCCGAAACCTAGCCTTCACAAATATGATATGCTCGAAAACACAGCACGCTTGCAGCCTGCTTCGAGGAAGTAACGATGGAACGTAGTAACCCTTTTTCTAGAAGCCTGCCTGCAAACAGAAAATCATCGGAACTAGGTTCCGTTCTTCGAAGGACCACGTGCGGAGATTCAATCGGGTCTTGAAACGCAAGGGACAAAAGGAAAGTGTGATTTCTCTTTGAAGCTTTGTATAAAACTAGACTGTGAAAAGTATTTTCTGCAATTGATTGAACTCAGGCCGACAAGAAGGAAGGCAGCGCTTAGATACACATCATCTCACCGTAAGCTCTGTAACCAAAAGATAACATAACCTTGCCAATATGCAAGCAAGTTTTTTGGTTCATCGTTTCTAAATCCTGTGCTAAACACTGAATTTGGATCGTTTCCCCGATTCCCTATCCACTTCCGTCGATTTTATGTTCTTTGCACTACAGAAGCGCCTGCATTACCTACGCCACTTACCGACCTAATTATTACGAATTCCCATAACATCCATACGGATAAGCATCTAGTCCTAATTACAGCGCGAATAAAACAATACAGGACTTGTTTAATTTTAAAGAAGTACCGTGAAAATGTGATCAATTTATCCAAGAATGTAGCTGCGTTGTCACTTCTCCTACGATTTTCTTGCAATTCGTCAAAATTACCACCGGGCAAAACACCGCGGTTTCGTGATCGGACATCATCTTACACACACGAGTGGCATTTCTCATATTTGTTTATCATAACATAATTTTAAAAAAATTATGATTTTGTGTAGAAGCTTGTGTATGTCAGCTAAATATCAAGCGACTGAATTATCAAATAAAGAAAAAAATGTTAGCACTAAATGCAAATTTTCTTCACGGTTCCAATGAATTTTCAATAATAACATTAATTATTCAAAGTAATTCATAAAAACGAATGCCGTATAGCAACTGCAGAATGGTATTAAAATGTAGATAATTAAGCTACATTACAAACAACTAATTTTTGATTTTTGTTTGAAATAAATTCCTCTTATTATTGTTTAAATTAGTAGGATTGCCGGATGATTGCACTTAAACATCCTCTGTTCTGAAATTGTTGTGCTATTCATTTGGGTTTAATACGAGCACATGTAATCTATTTTCAAAAGATAATTGGAGTCATGAATGCACGTGAAGCATCTTCAAAATGTTGAAAAGCCTTTATCCGATAAATAAAATGCCTACGCGCTTGTCCAATGGCTTGTTCCACTGTACCACTGGGTTGACAGCTTCATCGCAACGGAAACCATCCATCTTTCTTTCCTATTGCTTGTGTCGTTCGGAGCGGAAGCAAGGTTCTTGTCGGGAAAAGTTCTTTGCGAAGAAAAGTGAGAAAAGTTGAGTAAAGGTGATTAACATTAACTCCGTAACTGTTGGATAGGAAAGGGATTTAGTTAAGAAGTGTGCAATATAACGAAGGAATCTGGAAAATGGATGTTGCTATCAAGCAGGAAGTTAATGGTTCACCGCTGCCACAGCGTCCCCAACAGCAGCAGCAGCAGCAGGGG
>JXWZ01002610.1:0-21179 GCA_000956215.1 Anopheles farauti No. 4 | reverse complement strand
GGTCTGCGCCATCTTGCCAGCGCGCACCAGCACGACGCTTCGTGGAAAGGTTAATCGCCCCAGTGAAGCTCTCGATACTCTCACCAACACAAGCGAAAGCGTGACTAAGACTATCGCAAAGGATTGGTTAGAGTTTGGTTGCGTTCATGGTGGCGTCCTTCGTCAAAACCGTCGCTTCGCTGCATGAAGAGGGGGCTTTGGGCGTTTGCCGGGGCGGTTTCAGTTTCGATCCCTATCAAAGCAGGTTCGCACGACGCACACACACACTAGTAACCATCCCACCCAGCCCACCGGATCACTCGTGTACCGTTGCAGATTGAATTATCTTATAAATTGGCTTTATTATGAAAGCCAATAATTTTATCTGATAAAGGTTGCGTAACCCTATTTCCCGCCTGCCTTTTCATCTTCCGACCTGTACCATCAGCTATCGGCCCGGTTGGAGTGATGGTGCTACTTTTCTCGCTCTGCTTGCTTTCGTCGGTATCACTAACTGAGTAGCATCTGAAGAATATGTGGCGCTCTGGACATAGACCTAATAATAAAAAAAGAAATTTGTAGATATTGTAAAAATGCATAAATTTAGGCGAAAACAGCCCACTGCTAGACGTTCGCAATATGAATATACGAAAACATTTTTTTTTATTAACGATTAGACATTATTTCCGCATTCGAGCAATTGAGCGATAAGTTGATGAATATGACACATATTAATAGAATAAAAATTTTAAAAATGTTGTCAGTAGTACTATATTTAGCAGAATTATTCAGTTCGAATCATCCTGAAAGTATGCAATGTGCAGGAAATGCTTCTGGATAATTTTCTATTTGTTAACAAAAAAGCACCAATTGACAGCTGAAATGTTATTTTTAAACAGATTTTCGGTGTTTTTTTTACCTTAACTTTACCTCTGCGTTAGCCAACGCACGTAAATGGCTAATTTCTCACTGTTGAGCAGAGGTGAGAAAAGAAGGTTGGAAAGGGCTGCTGTGTGAACGTGCTGGAGAGGTAGAATGGTTTTCGAAAAACAAAAAAAAAAACACAATCAACATGCACACTCAACCGTGCAAAGAAAAGCACAAAAACGGAGAAGAGGTTGTCACGACGCTCGCCTTCTATTTTACTGTCTTTAAACAATGCTTTCTTCCCAACATCTTCGCGCCGTCGGTGAGGGGTAAAGAACAATAGCGCCCTGCCCACGTACCAAAAAGGTGACGATTGCTGCCGTCTGGGACCCGCGGGTGGATCATTCATTCAATATCCGGTGTGAAAGGTGACGGTAGACTTCTTAGACCTCCGCACTTCAGATCATCATCGTCATCCGTTCCATTTCCGTCTTAATGACGCAAACGGGAAGGAAGGTCGGCAGTTGTGGAGGCCGTAAAAGGAAAAATGCGAAATAAAATTCTTCCTTTCCATCAGCGCCCCGAGGATGCGCTCGGTCGGTTCTCGGACGGCTCACTTCGTCGGTTAATTAAGTTTGAAGTGGAACGCGCGGTTCATTCTTTTACTGGCCACTTCTTTACCGGCCGGTTGTGCCTTGCGACATTGACGCCGCTTCGAAGGATTTGGGTTTGACTCCGTTTTCCATTTTGTAGCGCTTTACACCCATTTCATTTGCATTTCGAAACGGCCTTTTCAACGTCATTTTCAGTGCAGTTTCTGCTTACGTTATCCGGATGGCTGCGGATTGGGGAGGAAGAATTTTGCTTCCGTTTTCGTTTGTACTTTTTTCCCTTCCAACCGAGTCGCAAATGTGTTTCTGATGACTTCACCGCCGGCGGCAAAAGTATAAACATAATACAAAAACAACCTCCTGGATTTTAGGCCCTTTTTCGAGGATTTTTTTTAGGAGAGAGTATGTTCGTCGCCAAAAACTTCCGCGTGGTTTGAAAATAAAACCTCACATATGCGGGAAACTTAACGACCGAAGGCTGAAACCTTCTTTAACCCGCCGGTACCGCCGCATAAATTGCTTCAAACGCCGCTTCGTACACGTTTTTCGTTCTAATCCGCCACAAAGTATGCAATCCAGCGGCACGTGCGTGTGCGGTTTCAAATTCACATGCTGTCGATTCAAATTCGCCGCGTGCGGTGGTGGAACGGGGCAGGGTTTTGGACGATAAATATAATACCACACGGGAAAAGTTTCGGTGACAGTTTAAAAACATTTTTTTTTCGACAGCATTGAACCCTGTGTGGGTTTCCGACATATTTCGCTCGGATTGAATGATTTGGCGAACATTTGTGCTTCATTTTTAAAACACCGTTTAGGTGCATTTCGAAGCTGGTCATTCATTATAAAAAAGCGACGAAAAGCGTTCGACAATATTTGAGCTATGGAATGTAATCTCCTTAACCGAAATACGAAACATTTGACTCTTTCGGTAGTTTGGACTGAGTTTTAGAGAATCGGTTTTTATTTCGGAACTAACTATGAGTTGTTTATGAGTTTTTCACTTGATTTTTATCGTGATTCCTAATCGATTATTTCTCGTATTTCCAATACATTAGGCTAAGAACGCAAGCGCTGAAGCACACGTTTAGGCGCAATTTTAGCTTCATCAGCCTTCACCACGTACGCACCAATTTGCGTTTTGGTGAGCAACTACGCCTAACGGCAGGCTATGGAGCGGTTTGTTCTAACGCAACGTATCTTTTTTGTTTCATTCGTTTCAATTCCTACCCCGTCATCGTTTTAATCGATCTTTAGAAATTTTGTGGCGGCTTGCTGCTGAACCTTCACTCATTTACAGCGGTCGAAACGCACAAGCGACCGGGTGGAGGCTTTAATAATTCGCCCTTTTCAACCACCTCTTCCTTCCGCACAAGGCTGAAAGAGAAGCAGAAGAAGAACCACCCGTACATAGCATAGAGGTAGCCCGGTGTTGGCTTTGGCCGATCGCGTGCTTGGCGCTGTTTCGCCGCGGCGAAGGTCGCTTCCGGCCGTTTCCTAGCGAACATGGAGCCATTACTTTCTTGGCCTTCCCGGAGGCGCACCAGCTTATCGATTACGCGGATTGGCGTGAAGCTCTCCGCGTAAGGAAATTGGTTTAGATAGCGCAATGAGGGGCAGCTACAAGATAAAGGACTGTTCGCGTGCGATAGCATGACGCTTCCATACTCCAGGGTTCGTTAGACTCACGGCTGCGACCTCATAAAACTTCCCCAACGACTTCGCCCATAATAGGATTTCTTTGCCACGCAAGGATTATAGCAAACCTTTTCTTCCAACTGGCATCTGTCTTTAATAGTTTTTCATCTGTTGAACGCCTCCTTTTTGAAAACTGCTCCAATCCCGCCAACACACAACACACCCTGATGGTTTACTTCCTCTAAAAGGACGCGCTTTGTGCTGCATTTTGCGGTATGGAGAGTCCTGGCATTCTTTTTCGCCTGCTTGGATTATAAATCTAGCACCGAACAAAAGCACCACACGTTTCATTGGCACTCGCCGATCGACCACGTTGTGTGGGTAGCTCCGGTTTCAAATGGGTTTATTTTTTAAAAAATGGTTGCCCGTCTGTCATATAATGGTTCCAGAACAGAGACGAAATAAAAACGACCGTCGAAGGTGTTCAACGAACGGTGGCCGTTTTTGGAGACGACCCGTGTAAATAACGTAAGCGCAACGAAAAATAAAAACCAACTATTTATGCATGAGTGTAAACACCGTCCCCCGAACGGACCGTGTGGAGGAGGGGAAATCTCCACCCATCCACTGGGAATGATGAAAACCGAAACTCAGCACACCAACGCGAACAAAAATCGAATAAATAATAAACGAACCCAGCTCAGATTCACACTACGGGTGAGCAAAACAAAACAAAGGCACAAACAAAAGCGAAATAAAAACAAACGACATAAAGACAAACACACGGAATCAGAAAACCCTTTAGCCGCGCCCCATCCTTCTCTTGTGCTTCAGTCCTTGAGCTCCCCCCGACGAAATGAAGTCCACGAGGGGAACGGGTGGCGTACGTGCGTACGAAAAAAAAGGGTTTCCAGCCCAGAAAGGATTGCACGATTAGAACCACACGCAACTCTCTAATACTTGCTTGCTAATAACGCCAACTTTGTTGGTATAAAATAATATAGAAAATCGAAAACAGGCCATGCATTTCTTTGATAGTCACGGTAATGAAAGAGAGAGATATAATTGATTTTTTTTCAACTATTTTGATAAAAAATGAATATAAAAAAAAATAAACAAAACAGTTCTTCAGTTTTGTTTGGGCAAATCAGACGTTTCGCAACGTCAATTGTGCCTCAATTTTGATACCTGAGTGGAAAAGCTTTTTTGTTTGCGAGTGTGGACTCTTGTTTTTTTGACCCTGGAAACCCTGTAAAAAGTGGAACTCTTCACACTGCCAGTGCACTGTGGCTTGTTGCAGCCGCACCGATACGCGGTTCCGTTCCCCGGCAGGCGTAAGCTTTGAGTGCGTTCAACCTGCCGCCCCGGGCTGTGATTAAAACACGTTTTGTGTAAAAGTGATAATGCGATTAGGTGATAATTGAAAATTTATAATTCATTCCCAACCATTGTTTTTCCCGGTTTAGCGAATGCGGTGGGGGTAGGTGCTACGTTCGCATTTTGTGTGTGTGTGTGTTGGTTGCGTTTTTTTTTTGTTTTCTTCTTTACCTCCTTTGAGCTCGCTTCTGTTCCCATTTTCTGCTTTTCACACGTCCGGGAGGAGAGGCAGGAAGCGGGAAAAGGGCAACGACGTGCTAACAGCCCGGAGAAATTGGCATCCACGAGGCTTAAAATGGGCCGGGCTGGAGCATGCGGTGCCGACGGCGTAATTTGTTAGCGCCCTCCATCTTGGCTTTTCGAGCCTATCCAACGTTGTTCATGGAGGCGCCTGGTGCCGATTTATTGCGAGGATATTATTATTAGCCCGGAGCGAGTTTGTGTATGTGTGTACTTTCGTGTGCTTTTGTGTTACCCCACTCTTCGCTCATTGCTCCCAACATTCACGCCCTCGAATCTTCGAAAAACTTTCATAGGAGAGACGCAAAAAAAAATAATAAAAACGCAGCAGTTAAATTTCCCAACTGGTTTTCGGAGGGGGTGCCAGGGGTCACTTTCGGGTGGAACTGTGCCGCCTGGACCCTCCGCTGACCGGTTTGCAAGCGGTGTTACGAAAGAGTTCTTGGCCCATTCGATTCCCTTGGCACGACCAAAGGCGACGCCATTGGTTGGGCTCTTAAACGAAGCAATGAAAAAAAAACACAACAAAACCCCAGACAAAAACCAGTGGTTTATCGACTTCTGCTTCGACGTCGACATCTACCCCCTCTCCCCCCCGCCTTCTCCGCTTCCCTCGGCCATCCTTCGCAATCTTTTGATTGTTTGTATGTGGAGCAAATCCCCACCCCCCATTGCACTTCTCGTTACATGGCACCGGCGACCGCAGCCGCAGTAGCAGCAGCATAATTTCTTGTCCACTTGCCGCGCTATTCAATTCATTTCCCTCGAGAGGACGTTTTTCCGACCGTTCAGGGGATTGGGTTTCGGGCAGGCAAAGGTGCGAAAGGAAAGGCAACCGCGCGAGGTATCGATTTTCGACCAAACCCCGAACCGAAACGTCCCTCGATTCCTTTCGAGTGTGGATTTTTTTTTGCCTGGCTATTTGCCTCGAGTACACTTGAGCCGTTGCGTTGGGGTTTCATGTTGAGCTTTCTCGTTCTTTCTCCCTCTCGTGCTGTGGTTTTGGTGAAGTGCATTCAACTGCGGTGAAACCCTCCGCTCCGGGATATGCGGCTGTTGAAGTGGTCGGTTGCCGCAGAAGGAGGACCTTTTTTTCATTTGCTCTATTTTTATTCCACAATTCCAGGTTTGTTACGCCTTTTTTCGTACTTTTTTTTAATACTCGCCAGTATTTGTTCGGCTGCGGCCGGCTTGTCGGGTGCTGGAGAGACTTTGTCAATTGACCACTTGGACACACTCACACACACAAATGCACGCCAGCACTTGATCACAGGATGGAAAGTACGGCAGAGGATGCCCGGCTCCATAAAGCCCGTGATTTGCATGATACGCGCGCACGAAAGGAAACAGAAAACAAACCAAATAAAAAAACGGCAAATAATGCAAAAAAAGTGCCCCGAGCTCCGGGTGCTTCCCGCGCGAAAAGCCTATTTCGTTAGACGATACGGCACAACACTGATCGAGGGGCGAGAGGCTTTTCGGGAGCAAATGACAGTTTTATGGGTCATTTGACACAATTCACTAGTTAGATTGGTTCATCGTAAGATCTTTTGACATTTAGCTGCGAAGGTGTTTACAAACAAACTGCTACAATCTTTTTCGCATAAAGCTTTAAAAAAATGTTGTTTACCGAACAGAAAACTATCTATATCAGTTTATATTACGAGCGTAATTTGGGTGTTTTAGTGATACTGTGTACTATACCTCAAAATAAACAAATCCACACTAGTCATGGTGACGTATCGAAAAAACTAATCGAAAAAAAAAGAAAACCAACGAATGGAATGGATTATTTCGATATTAAACATTTACTAAATTACTACCTTCCAACATTATTTCCCCCTGCCAGAAGTTCATTGTTCTAATATATACATAATATTGACATATAAATTCAGAATTCTTCCCATTCCGCCCACAAGGCGAGTTGAAGCGCGCAAATCATTTATTTGCAAATGAGATGATTACTTCCCGAGAAGCCTTGCGGTCGTGTTCGACGCTACCGTCAAGTGCTCTTCCGGTGTACGTTGCTCTAACGGTTGGAGCGCTGCGATACTTGCTCCGAAACTGCCGGAGCATTTAGCTGCATGCCTGCGTCCATTACACTAATCGACTAATTCATTTGCCTGCCTCTCCGAGATGCGGAGGCTGCTCGGTACGAATCGATCCGCTTCCGAAAAAACAAAAACAAAAAAAGAAAAAAAAAGTACTCCACGCTAACCTCCTCTCGTTTCGTGTGCTTTCTCATCTTTCTCCCTCCCCTCCTCCCCCTTCCATCTGCTTCCAGGTTTGGATATTCGGTGACGTTTGGTGCCGAATCTGGCTCGCGGTCGACGTCTGGATGTGCACGGCCTCGATCCTGAACCTGTGCGCCATCTCGCTGGACCGGTACGTCGCCGTCACCCGGCCCGTCACCTATCCGAGCATAATGTCGACCAGGCGCGCCAAGTCGCTCATCGCCGGGCTGTGGGTGTTGTCCTTCGTGATCTGCTTTCCGCCGCTGGTCGGGTGGAAAGAACAGAAAGTAAGTATGGAAACGGGCCGGCCAGGATCCAGCGGTTTCCCGTTTCGCACGTGGACTAGTCGCGGGAGGAGATTTCTTCATGTGTGTGTGTATTTTTTTTTGTTGCTGCGCTGAAATTGAGTTTAGTTTGTTTCGCTTTTTTGCCACTGCTACTGGTGGCTCCGGCTCCGGTCAGTCGTTTTTTGTGGTTTTGTTGCCAGCACGTACAGGCCTAACCGAGGGCAAGGATCGACGGACAAAGCCACACGACAGCATAAAGGGAACACGGGAAAAAAGTAATTATTTTTAGCTTCTCCGGCTACTTTTGTCGTGGATTTGCGGCTGTGAAGTCATCATCGGCGTACTGTACGCTGTGCTCCACTTCTGTCCCGGATTTCAAGCGTGGCTTTCATCACTGCTTAGATTAATTCCCTTGCCGATATCTGCGGTCTTCAAATCCGGAACTGAAGACCGGATGAGCGCTCGGATTAGCATGTACACCTTCATTTTGCAATCACGGTTTTTGTTTCTTGTTTTATTTATGATCAACACGTTCTTACGTGAAAATCCATTGCAGTAAAACATTAAAAAATATGTTTCAAAAGAAATTATTTTTAAAGAAAATCTTTAAGGAGTGCTTTAAAAAATTTGTCTTAAAAAAACGAAAAGCCCTGTAAGATCGTTCTGCTAAAAAACACACAATAAAAATTCAGCACTTAGAGCAGGAAAAAACACACTCTACAGTTTCAACTACTCGTACACGCGTACACGACTGCCTCTACAGCGCCAGTTCTCCCTCTCCATTTCTCTTTTCTTCGCACGTACACACGCGACGTCTGCCGCACAGGTGAAAGAGAACGTTTATTATCAATACGGAAACTACACACTGGTGTCGGTGACACCGTCCCCCGTGCCGCCGCTCCCGTGTCCGTGGACGTGCGAGCTGACGAACGATGCCGGTTACGTCGTCTACTCGGCGCTCGGTTCCTTCTACATTCCCATGTTCGTAATGCTGTTCTTCTACTGGCGCATCTACCGGGCGGCCGTCCGCACGACGCGTGCCATCAATCAGGGCTTTCGCACCACCAAAGGTAAGCGCTAAGTGAACGGATGCTCTCTTCCATTCTCTCTCTCTCTATCTATCTACCTCTCTTTATCTCTCTCTCTCTCTCTCTCTCTCTCTATATCTATATACCTATCTATGCTCCACGAGCTCCAAAAAACGCAAAGCAGAAGAACTTCCTTGCCTTCTACTCGCTATCTACTCTACTCTCCTTCCTGTGCTTAATTCTATCTACTCCTCACCATAGTTAGGTGTTCACACATGTACACGCACACAATACAGTCCATTAGTTTTCTTTTTCGTTTTGTTGGAGCGAAAGCCCCCCCCCCCCCCCCCCCTTAGCACTAGTAACAAGGCACCTGTGTGCTTGTAGAAGTTGCAAGAAAGAAACAAACACACAATCATTCAACACCTATTAACTCTGTTATCGTACACATCTCGAAATGACCAACTGCCCATTCCACTCCACACTACGCACCTGACGTTTCTACGTTTTCGTTTTGTTGTGTATGTATGTATGTGTGTGTGTGTGTGTGTGTGTGTGCATATGTTTGTGGATGAGTTGATGTGTTGTATCGCCGTCGTGTATTGCTGCGTGTATATTTGTGCTGTGCATTTTTCAACCACACACCCTTGACCGGGATCGTCACCGGGATTTCTCCCCGAAGTAACTTTGTGCTGCGGTTGCGAGTCGCACCATGTCGCTTTAAGGCGATCTTCCAGGGTTTTAAAGCGTCTAGTTGTCCGAGTGCGTCGCTGACAACGTCGGTACGTTTCGCTTCGACACGCGCGCAAACCTCCCAACTACCGGCCAGGCCGCAGGAGATGAAGCTGCTTTTATTGATTTTTAATTCGAGTAAGATAACCCGGGCTGTTCGGAGCACCGTTCGCATGGGCTTCGCAGCAGCGGACCGGCATGAATGCGAATGCCTAATGAATTGTGACATGTGCCTGCTGATGTAGTCAGATCCCGGGCCGTCCCGGGCGTGTCACCGAAGCGGTAAGGATGTAAGAAGCCCATCCATTAGCGAAGACGACGCCTCTGCGTCAGCCATGGTCCCCCGGCAGCACGGGGGATGGCCCGGACGTTGATCGACTTTGAGTTTCGTAGTGCAACACTTTACCTTGCCAGCCCTGCAGGATGCAGCCATGAATAATCTAAACATAATGAATGCAATCTCGTCCTCGTTCGCTGCTATCTTCCCCGGTTTCTGCTCGTTGATGATGGCCCTTTGTTTGTGTTCGCTGGATGTGCGGTCCGTAGGCCTGTGCGGAGAGGAGCAACGCACAGTGACACCTGTGGGCGGCTTCCAGCATCCAGCCCGAACGCCTGGGCCCTGTGAGAGTTTGATTGAGCCTGAAGAGGGTCGAATCGATCGCACTTCGGTTTGCCGTGTGCTTGAATAAATCTCGCATCAAAACCACCTGCCGGAGATCTTGCGGCTGGTTGGGTTCATCCAGCGGTGCGCGTGTTTGTGTGCGAACCGGGAACAGCTGTCAGCGTCAGGAGGAGGTGCGGGCTCGTTCAGCGGCTATCATCGTTCGTGCTCGTTGTCCGGCATTAATACGAACCAGATTGTGTGCCAGATCGAGCTCGAAACCTCCTGCGTGTGGACATCGGACGTCTTTCACACTCGTGTTGGTTCCGTTCGTATTTTCTCTAAAGCTACTCACCAACTCCCACTCGCTCCCTGGCGCTGTGCAAGTAATTAGATAATGTGGCTATTGTGCCACTGTGTGGGTGATGGTGCAGTGGCACCACTTCCGCTGTTCCGTGCACCATTTGACACAATCTCGGCTCGTTTTACACACAAGCACACACACGCGCAAAGATAACAGAAAAGTTCGATAAAGAATCGATCACCCTGCACGCACGCCATCACATCCAGCTCCGCCGGAACGCTGCCGGGCCGAGCACTCGTCCCACACTAATTGAATTGCATCTTCATTTTTCGGTCCCATGCGTCCCTTTTCCGTCTCTCGCTCGCCGTTTCTTTCCCTTTCGCATGTTCCAGTGCGCCCTAATCGACTCTCCCCCGGATGGGTGACGTAATTTATGTAATTAAATTTGACTGCTGCTGCTGCCACTGGCTGCTGGACTGTGTGTCCGAAACTGTGTGTGCTTGTCGCTAGCGACCTTTTTTCGCAGTCCACCAGCCGGCGGGGTTGGGTTTTCGGGTGTTGGGATGTGTCTTTCCCTTTCCTTGACCGTCTTCGATTGCTGTCGACGGGGTTGGGTTGGATGGCAATAATTGCTTGCCCGGTTCGGTTCACTGGAAAGCATCGAAAAAGGGCTTTTTGTAATGTGCCCACCCATAACATCTTCTTACCGGATCTCTTAACGAACCAACTGGCACCAACTCATTCTGCCGGGAAAGCGTAATGAGTGTTAATATTTTACACAATTTTTTTTAAATTTTTTAGAATGTGTACAAATTGTACAAAACTCGCGATAAACTTAGGCGAAAAATCAAATGCACTGGAAAAAGTGTCTGTACGATGCGAAGCAAGCATTCCATAGCAGACCTACATGGCTAGCGTCCAAAACTATATAGCGTTCACATGTACTATTGACGCGAAACACCCTCGCGGGCATTTCTGTGCCGAAAATAGTACTTTGTGACCACGGGTGAAGTTAGTTTAGCGGGCATTATTCCCCCTGAGGTATGCGTTTTATTTCTTTTCTTCCTATTCGAGCAGTTCGCACACTTGACAGGATGAAGATCCCAGCTCCAACGGAAGCGTTCAGCTAATATCATTCGAATCATTCCACTCGCCATCCATCCTGAGCGCTACAGGTCGAAATTCCCAGGTGTTGGTAGTCAGTCCATCGTCGCAAGCCTGTGCGCGCTGCGTTTTCAATCAGCCCAAATGGAACCTTCGGGGATTGCCGTGATTTCGGTGCGCTTCCCTCCGTCCGAGAAACGTCAAAAAACTTCCTACATCCATCACACGTATACACTGCGTGGGGGACTGTGCGGATTGCAGCGTAATATGCGTACACCCATACAGGTCGCTTTTGCCCGTACCTCAAACAGAAACACGCACACACCCGTACACGATTGTTTGCTCGGGCCTGTTTTGTTTGATGTTGGTGTGTGTCCGACCTTGTGTCCCTCTTCCTTTTCCACCACCGGTCGATTGGATTTGCAGCTAAATGTGAGCTTGCGAATTTCCATGAGGATTCCACCGATACGCGTGTGTGAATGAGTGGAGTTTGTTTATTTCCCCCGCATTGCGTATCGGATTCGGGTTGGGCTTATGCTGCTGCTCCTGCGACCCATTTCTATCCGTTGTCTGTAGTCAGTCATCGCCCCCATGACCCGACGTTCTTTGTTTCTGTATCGTGCAGGCTTGACTCTTACGCTCATCTCGCTTTCCCCGATGTATCACTCTGTAAGTTTGGTCAGTTTCCGGTTACGTGCTGCTAATTGCGCACTCCGTGCATGTGGCTGGTTCGACCAGGATCCTTAATTCGGCGTGCGTTCTGATCGCCCTACCCGGGCTCGGAGAGTAGCGCCCGGGGCTTCACACGCCTAATGAGACAGTAAGCTAATCGAGGTGATTAGTGTCACTCCCATTCGAGAACATCCTCTTCCAACGACGTTCCGGCCCCGGTATGGACCGGGAGTTGTCACACACGTACTCTAACGACGCATAATCTGGTTTTCTTTCGCCTCCTCCGCTCCTCCGGCTCTGCTTGCTGCTATTAGGGCCCGGTTAAAGCCTCGTTTGACACTCTGCCGCCTCTTGACTTGTGCGTTATTTACATCGAGACGAGTATGTGCGACGTTCTGATCATTGAGCAACAACCAGCGACCAAAGTGACAATTGCAGTGTTCGGCGTAAGCTGATACCGCTCCTCATACCATTTCTAATCGGTTTGGATAATACAGCCGGTACAGCATTTATTAAATACGCTGGTGGAGTAAAATGTATGAAACATGCATTAAACCACTACCAATTTTCAATCCGTAATTGTTTTAAAGAAAACCATTTTTTTAAAACGCGCTGTGCGCTTAATTATAGGAATAATTAAAAATATTTTAATGAACCAGAAAAAAGCACATTTTTGCATCAGCATTTTTGCAACGGAACATGGAACGCACTCAATTAAGCCCGATGCTCGTTTTTAATTTAATCGATTAATATGCATTATGATCTTTGTTTTTCCTTCGTTCGGTTCGCAACGGCACGTATTGTTGAATTTAAAGTTTTTTCAATGTTCAACTTGTTTCGCAACGAATCCCATCCGGTGCACGGTACGCTGAACAACAGCTGAACAGCGACGGGATAGATGCATTTTGTTTTTTTCTTCGACTTTTTGGGACGAACAAACGGTTGTGTGTGAGTGTGTGTGTGTGTGTCGTTCAACGTTCGCTCGAACGCCTTTAGAATCATCATAATCGATTCACGGCATAAGGTCCTTGGCAGGTGAAACCGTATGAGTGTGTCTGGTGTGCGAACGAGCCAGTATGAGAGTGGTTTGATTACCATTTTGAGTTTTCCCACGATCGACGAGTTTCCCACGATTGTTGGCTCTTTTTTTATTCGGTGCCATTACTTTTTTTTACCCTCCTCTCTTCTGCACCCACACACATACACATCGTATTTATAGCGCGTCGCAGTGGAGTTAATATATTTACCAAGCACTTTACTTATTCATGCAATCATCGAAGGCAAACGATCGATTTACATCTTTTTCTTACACACTCGGTTATACTTACATACACCGCCCATAAACACACACATACACACACACAGCAAAACCCCTACACACAGCTTTGCTCGTCATCCCACACGGCACTTCTTTGCTAGTTTTATCCATGTGTTGATTTTTCAGATATTTCATTAGATAACGTTCGGTTTTCCATTATTCCTTTACTATTCGCATTCAACGCCTTCTTTCCCTTCCCTCGGTGTATGTGCTCGTGTAGGATTAGGAATTGAAAGTTTATTCTAAAAGCCCTCCTTCACAGATTTCATTGCTCGATATTGGCATTTAAACAATCTGCGCTCAACCGTATCTTTAGATAAACACAATTTTGCTAGTCGCCAGTAGTTTGTTTTGTTTTTGTTTGATTTGTTTTCGTTTGTTTCTATTTTTCTTAACCCTTGCCCCCCGATTGGAATGTTTGTTTTTGTGTTGTTTATGTTCTTTGCACTCATATTTCGGCGTCAAAAACGTTGTTTTTTTTTCCAAGTTGTAATTGTAAGTTTAATATCCGCACTGTTGTTCTCGCTCCTTCGGTTTCCCAATTTTCCAGTAACAAACAACATCAAGACTGTAAACCCCACCGTTGTATTTTTTAGTAGCAGGGGCTGTGATTGTCGTGTGGGTTTTTACCCACCGGGGTTTTGTGCGATAACAGGGGTCGCCCGCCAGTTTAAATTTTTTTATGTGTACTATATGGTAGACTGTTTTTTTTTTTGGTTTATGCTGTTGTATTAATTCACCAATATTTCCTAATATTTTCCCCCACAACCGAAACCCTCCGTGTGACCTCCGGTGCTAATGACACGGGACGCGCCCAAGAGGACGACGGATAATACTTAGCAGATCCTAGCTCGAAAATTTGTTATGATGAAGTATGATTTTGGTGTGCTCTCCTGCTCTAAACATACATTCCCATCCCTCTCCTCTCCTGAAACCCAAAACCCTTTGCCCTCTGCACCCGTGACCAACCACCATGGGAATGCTCCTCGAAATGAGTAATGAAGAACTATGTTTATATATCTAGTACCATCTTTAGTGACCAAATACCAAACTGGAATGCGTGGTATAAGCCATTACCACAAAAAAAAACTAAACCTGAACAAATCCGGAATGCTGTTTGCTGAGTTTGCGTTTTGCATTTGGAATGAAGGAAAGTTGTGTTTCACATATTTATCTACATTTATATATACATCTCTATATCCTGTATGAACGACAGTTACATCTAAACATCCATATCTGCAACCAGTTCATCTATATATACGTACATGTCTGTGTTTCTTTGTGCAACAACGTTTACCGGAGTTTGTTGACAGTGCGCGAGAGTACTTGTTAGTTTCGTTGTTTGGTTCGATTTTACTTCTTCTTCTTTCCTTTCCCGTTTCGGTACAGGGTTTGTGGAACATTTACTACATACTGGATTGTACTGCCGCCTTGGGTTTCCATTTTTTTTTTCGTTCGGGTTTTGTGTGTTCTGTTCGGAACGACGTTTTAACGTTTTTCTTTTTGTTGCGTTTGTAAGCTGTTCATGCTCCATTTTGACACTCTTTTTCGATATTTCACCTGACTGGTTGTGTGCGAACGAATTATTAGTTTCCGTTTTCGTTTGATATGATTATACTACCAAGTGCTGTGTGTTATGATTTGTATTGATTCCTGCCCGCATCGAGGCGACAAGCTAGTGCTGGATAAAAAAAGTAACAAAAAGTATTTAGCGTGTTTGTGTGTGTGTTGAGTAAGCGCCACCGCCGCCGTCGTCGCCGCGTCGCTGCCGCCGCCGCCGACGCCGCAAACGCCGCCGCTACCGCCGCCGTCGTCGGTGCGCACCTGCTCCGAGAACCGAGAATGTATTGTGCATGTTGTTTTTCACCCGGCCCGGTACGGATTGAAGAATGTATATAAACATCCAAAAACCTTATAGCAACCGAGTTCTTTCGAATGTTTATGGACAGTGTTTGTTTTTCCCGAATGTGCAACAACAAAACAACCAAATTTACTACAAGCAAACAAAACAAAACAATACAGAACAGTATAATCATTTCCCAACAAGAAACGAAACAAAATATTCACTCAAAAATAAAACAAATCAAACAGGAACACACTTCTGCAACCATGTGACAGATGTGGAGGACGAGTACTAACAGAAGGCACTACACAGCCAGTTACTACTAATACAGCCGCGCAACAGATACTCACGTTTACACTACCATATACTAACACCTCCGCAGTACTAAACCCAGCGACATCAGCGAGTGGCAAGTGTCGGTGATTGAAACAGCTGTCAAACTCTCCCAAAGATTCCGATGCAGAGTCAAAGAGTTGAAGCGAGAGCGAAACATTTATATGAAAATCCAGCTAGGACAACACACGAAGTATGATTACGCACACAAACAACTCATACAATCACTAAGCTTAGCAAGAACACGAAAAAACCGTGAGGCAACAGGAGGCTTTTTACATTGCGCGTAGAGATTCGCTGAAATTAAGGGTTTCTATGCTCGTGCTACAATAGATTTACAAACCTTGCCTTCCGTTCCCGGACGGAACGAAACGTTCTCGTGCTGCCAGCCGGCAAGTTGGGCGTCTGAGTGTGTGCGTGCGTCCTGCATCAAGTGACGTACGAACGAATAGATGTCGAGACCCGTGGAGACGATGGAACGGGGGTGGACCACTCAAACCCGCTAGTGGGGCCTGTGCGCCAGCACTCACTTAGGCTACACACTCGAGCATACTTGACACATCTGTCAGAGTAACAATGGAGGGCCGCGCACCACGACAAAACACGTACACATGCACACAAGCACACAAACACATACAGCTTCATTAGCCTAGAGTAGTAGAAAAGGAACAGCGACAGTAGTTTGCGCTACAGCTTGCGAATATCCGCTCCTTGCCTTGCCGGTCGCTGCTCATTAACCCTGCAGATCTGACGCTGCTGTTGCTCCCAGCTGGCACTCTACGACATACAACAAACAACAGGCCACAACACAACTACCAACACAGAGCAGAATAAAACGAAACATAGTTCGTCTTAACCTTACGCTCCGCTGACACCATCACAATCACCACCACTACCAATACTACTCATCACCACCACCACCACCACCACCACCACCAATATTTGCAAAACTATTATTAGTATTCCACCACACCATGATGCGAAATTTATAATCGAATGCGATTCAACATATTATATATATATATATCTTTCTCTCTGTTTCTCTCTCTTCTGCCCCCGCGCCAAACGTATGAATGAACCGATCGGCCATGATCACGCTGGGTGATTGAACCGAATGGAACGGTTTGTGTGTGGCTGTGTATGCGTGAATGTAACGTATGTGCGCCTGTGTGTGTATGTGTGTGTGTGTGTGTGTTTGGGTATGGGCCACTGGCGACACCGGTCGGGTCCGTCAATGATGGATCGGCTGGCATCCCTTCCCATATCTGCTCCTTCCCGCTCTATCCCCACCCTTCCTCCATCCCGCTCGCGCACGTTAACACAATCCTCTGGGAACCTGTCCGGTTGGTCCCGATCCGTTTTCTTTGCTTTCCTTCTCCTCCCCGCACTCCCATCTCCCGACCTTCCCCGTTGTTGTGTATTGTAGGTGGCAAAAACAATCTCGACGATAGTCTGACGCTGCGGATGCATCGTGGCAAGGGTGTCGCCTCGCTGATGGAGTCGACGATACGGGCGCAGAATGCGGTTCGCATGTCACTGGAGGGTTCGGGACGGGGAGCACCGCCACCGCCAGCACCAGCACATCCAGCAGCAGGAGCAGCAGCAGCAGCAGCAGTAGCACCATCACTCGCTTCACAGCAGCCACCGGATGCCGCGCCGAATCCTCAAATTTCGATCTCACGTGCGTCGAGCGGGAGCGTCGTCGTGCTGCCGTGTTCGCGTCCACCAAACTCGACCACGTCCTCATCCTCATCCTCGCACGGGCTGCAGATATCGCTGCACAGCAACCATCACACCCATCACCATCACCACCACCATCACCACCATCACTACCACGCGGCGCAGCCACCCTCACCGACGTCGGTGTCCCCGCAGCAACAGGTGACAGCAACAGGCGGCCGGGTACAACACCATCACGGTGGCAGCCGGCGGAAGAGCGTGTTTAAGGAGGCACCGGTCGGTGTGTCCCGCGACCTGTCGCCTAACTCGTCCAAGAAGCTCGGCAAGAAACATCTGAAGGTGCAGGTGAAGCGTTTCCGGATGGAGACGAAGGCCGCGAAAACGCTCGGCATCATCGTCGGCGGATTCATCTTCTGCTGGCTGCCGTTCTTCACGATGTACCTGGCGCGCGCCTTCTGCGCCGACTGCATCAACAGCCTGCTGTTTTCGGTGCTGTTCTGGCTCGGCTACTGCAACTCCGCCGTCAACCCGTTCATCTACGCGCTGTTCTCGAAGGACTTCCGACAGGCGTTCAAGCGCATCATCCTGCGGTGCCTGTGTTCGAAGCGGCTGAAGCTGAACCTGCTGCTGAAGAAGAACTCGGCGCACAACAACACCACCAACCACTCGTACAGCCCGTCGGCGTTCACGCCGATCGCCTCGACGCCCCGCACAGAGATTGCGGACGGTGCCGGTGTTGGTGGGGTGTTCAGATGACGGGGTCCAGGTGCCGAGACGGCGGACACTAACCGAGCAGACCATCAGCAGCAGCATCTGCTGCAAGTGCACCCGTCGGGTGGTGGTGATGGTGGTGGGTCACCCCTGACCACCACTACCACCGGGTTAGTGGAGGGCGTTACCGGTTGCATCAGCGTTGGACAGATGTGGCCACCGGCACGTGGTCATCGCACAGCCGAGAGTAGCTTTGACGACTACGACGACGATGATGAGGAGGATAACGAAGAGGACGTGCGCAAGGTGAATGCGGTGGCCGTCGTCGAACACGGGCGGCAAACGTCTAATGGGACACATCACCGCAACGGTGGACAACTGGGAGCAGGAGAAGGAGGCGAATGTGGTGGAGGAGCAGCAGTGATACTGCTGCACGACATCTCGCCGACGGCGGCGGCCGAGCGCAACCGGCTCCGGGAGGACCGGCCGGAACCTACCTCCTCCATCACATTTCTTTGAGGGAGGAAGCGAGCGAGTCTACCAGTTTTAGACGCGCCCACAGGGTACAGAGCGTTGCATTAGTGTGTACACAACAGCGTAGTGAGTGAGTGAAACATGTCAATCATCAATCAAAGTAGGCAACAATCAAGCAAACAAAACAAAAATAAACAAAACACACACACACACGTACTAAAACTAACTCAACAGGGTATTAGCACGGTAAGCGCGGAACGAAGGAAGCTGAGCACTAGTACCGCCAATGCGAGGGCTCCCTTTCTTCGGTAGTTCTCAGCGGATCATCACCCCAGGTCGGCGAAACAGTATTTTACTCTATTTGTGTTTTAATTCCGCGCGTTTCCTTGCTGTGGCTCGCACGTCAGCGGTGGGCGGTGGGCCCAGAAGTAACGATGTGTTTTGTTTCATGGTTTCGACAAAGAAAGTAATAATAATAATAGCGATGGTAATGAAACTAGTACGTAGGGCACATAACACGTAATAACCCGTAAGGCAAGTAGTTCATAAGCTCAGTAAAAATAAACTTCTCACCGCACGCGGTCGGAAGATGAACGGGTGGGAGAGCCGTGGCGTGGTGGCGATTACTTTGGCCATTTGATCGGCAAATAAATGCGGGCGCGAGGGGAGCCGCGGTTTTGTTTGTTAGTCGTTGAACTGGTGAAGCAAAATAGAAAAAAACAAACGGACAGAGCAGAGCGTTTTGACGGTTACTAAGTGTTGTTTTTGTTTTGTGTGAAAGTTTGTTTTCCTTCTTGCGTTTGACAGATGTCGTTGCGCTGATGTATACTTAGTGAGTAAGGAGTTTTAAAACAAGGGCTTGCACTAACCGAGAAGACCGTTTTGCAATGGGACACGCAGTTTGGTAACTCTTCTGCTAATTATGCATGCCCAGCCACTTGCTTTGACGAATTTGTCAGCAGAATTTCTATCGATGACATGGTGGCTGGCGGGATAAAATGTTGGCAACGGTTTCGATTTACGTAACCTTGGGAAGGAAATTGCAAGCGAGCTGAACCGGAATGAAGCCGTTTTTTGCGCAATTAGAAATAACAACAACAGATGTTAGATGGGTTGCGTTGTTGGTGCGTTGTTCCCGGTTAGTGCCCGACAAGCGAACTGGCTGACACGCACAATCCCGTGCGCCCGCGAGCCCCCCCTCCCACACGCTCGACTACATCGCGGCAGCAAGCCGAAAACGCGAATCAAACAAATCAAACCGCAAACTCCTCATTAGTTATGCCTCTGGCGGGCAGCAGAGCAAAACAAAAATAAAAAAAAATAATAAAAATAACAGAATCAGGACGAGGAACGGACAGGAAGCTGCCAGGCAGGACCCATAAGTGTCGGCTCGCGCACTGCGTTACGTAAACAGCGTCGCCATTTCGCTGACTGGGCTCTCCGGTACGGGCGGGAAGCGGAAACAAAACGTCAACCGCATCGCGTCGAGATCCATAACGTTTTGTGTATTCGACAACTACCACTGGTCTGCGTCAATGGCGCCGTCACCCGGCGTGTCCTCGCATATGTTTGTGTGCCGGCGATACAGCGTAGACGTCGAGACTGTTGGTGTAGTAGCAGGGGTTAGTTGTGGAGACGAGATAACAACAAAAGCAGAACGAACAGAACAAACAAATCGTCGTTGCCACGGAAATAATCGTTCCGGCAGCAGCAAACCTAGGCGTAATCCTGCCCAAGTGATGTAAGAATGCACAGCTGTGGCAAGAAGTGGAAAAAATAAAAACACAGCTAGATAAATACTGGCGCCCCCTAGCGTGAAAGCTTCCGCAGAGAGACCAGGCAGTCGTAGTATACATTAATGCTCTAGCAACAACAGTCAGGCTGGGGATGGGGTAAAAAAGTATCAAAAACGGTCGTTGTTTACATCACGCCCGAGACTGAAACTTGCTTTTCAGCAAACAGTTGATGAGAGTGACGTGGTTGCACGGTTCAGCGCACATAAATGCGATAGAAAAAAAAAACGCGTCCCTCGTAATCGTTCGTAGACAATCAAACACTCCGTTGTGCTCTGACAGCCGGAAGGGGCTGAGGGCGGGAAACCAGTAGCTAAAGAAAACAGACCCAGCGCTGCCCATGGCGGCTGGGGCTGGACTAAGCTTCCACTAAGCCTCCAACTAAGCTGCACCCGCACCATCGCATCGCAACGCTCACCGCGGTCAACTAATTGACGTTGCTGTCAAGCGCGGGTGTGCTTGGTGCCGTTTTGTTTGTGTTTGTGCCGTGCCTGTCAATCTCGGCCTGCGCTCGCTCGTACGCTGCGACTAGGAAAAAAAAACACCTATTTACTCAGCCTCGTCTGGATCGCTCGTGCAGAAAGTGATCATCAGTACGGGCGGGTGTTGTTACCTTATTGTGCCATTTTTCCCTACCGATAACGAAGCCGTTTCGAGGCACGGTGGATGGACAGCAAAACAACAGGTAGAAATGCGAATCGTTAAAGCTATCCCGTGACCGATACTGAAAGCTTTATTTCCTATGAACTGTCATTGCGCCCATTGCATACTTCTCCGGGGCATACCCCGTCAGCACCGCTCCCCATCCCTTGCCATAGCGAATCCCGTGTCCTTTCTCTTCCTTCGCCCCGTCGTAACTTCCATCACCAGCATCACACGCAATCTTTGCTTGTTTACGTTTCTGTTTTCTACTTACCGTTCACCTTTCTTTGCGCTGATCATTCGAGAGCGAGTAGAGCCCGCTCTCACCACTGTTACGCCATATCGTTGTCGGTGATGGAAGTCATGGGCGCCCCATCAACAGCCCTGCAGGAGGGCTACACTGTTTATTATTTGGCGCTAGCGCGACCCCTGCACACCAGCAACTGCAGAACCGGTTGCGCCCGGTAACTAGACTAGCCCGCACAGCACCACAGCGCAACAGTTTGTCATTTGGGTTGGGCTGACCAGCTTCGACAGCGCTTAGCAGCACGCGCACGGAACGCAACCGAATCGGTCGCAAACAAAAGCAAACACTACCAGTGCATACTAAAACTTTGTTCCAATCTGTTTCTTTCCCTTCTTTTCTCTCTGTGTCCCTGTTTTTGCTGCTCCGCTCCTCTTCTCCGTTCCCCTTACCCCTTTCATCTCACC
>JXWZ01002606.1:0-42934 GCA_000956215.1 Anopheles farauti No. 4 | reverse complement strand
GAGTAAAAACGCGTAAAAATTGTAAGAGGTTTGGTTGTTGGTTCTGTTGTATCTTCTAATTTTGTTTATTTAGGATTTCAGGTTATTGTGTATCATTTGAATGCCGTTGAGAGTGTCGCACCGTTTTTAGAACGGATGGGCGGACAAGAGACGTTAACATTTTTAATTTAGATGTAACATTCTACGAAGTTACATCTAAAGCTTCTGAACATTTTTTGAGCTTGCTTTTGAAACAATTCTCACTAACATTTCTTAAAAATCTTATAACTTTTGTACAATCAACTCTCGGCGTCAGAAAATGAGGGTGCACCGGTAGGGCTGGAATGTAAATTACTGCTCCCGGGTATCAATATCAACGCTGGGCCGTTTGTGCAACGATTTCGCACGCCACAGGGGGCAGGGAAAACAGGGCCGCTACTAGCATGCGTGAGTCGAACCGAGCAAAATGTGCGAGTGCGTAGAGAATGCGCTTTCCATTTTTTTTCTATTTGCTCCCATCATGCACGATTTAATGAGACGTATCTAAAGATCGCAGAATTCATCTCATTACACGTACGAAGCAGACCCGTGCATCTTGGTGCACCTTTTGTTGCGCAGATGCAGCAACGCTTATCGGTGAAACTCGTTTTTCTTTTCACTTTCTTGCGTCGGCTTGAAGGAGAGCTGAGCCGCAACGTTTCCTGTTTGAGTACGCACATCCATGAGTGGTGGCGTTGGAGAAGGGAGAGGAAACGTATTTAGCATACTAGAAACTGTATTCTAGAAGAGGAGAAGCAACACATGTGCATTTATCGAACCCAACATTTCGATCTCGATTTTTTTATTACAAAATAAAGCACCGGAAAGATTTTGATGCTAATAATAAACTTGCTTCTATGTGAAAATCTTACTAATATCATAAGCAAAGCATAAAAACTACACCTGAGAACGGAAGTGAAGATGCCGCGATACGATTGTTCGGCCAAGTAAAACAGATTTTTGTCTCGATGCATCGTTGAAACTGCTCGATAGCAATCGCTCGGCACTATCAATTTTCCGAAGCACTTGCGACGTGTAAAATGAAACGGTTCCAGTTCTAGATAGTTCCAGGTTTAGGTCCACGCGAATGATCCACGCAGGTGTCTCGGTTGCCTCTTCTTGCTGAGCGTCGTGTTCGAAACTATTATTATGCATTGCCATAGGGCAAATGTGGCCAGATCGACGTTCTCGTCGTCGTCGTCGTCGTCGTCGTGGTCAGATTTACGACGACAGCTTCTAGGCGACAGAGTGCTCCATGTAAATCATGCACTGATATGCATAAAAACGAATCCTGTTCGGAACTGATTGTAACAGGGAGAAACATAGTTGCTTGGGATGCAACGCAGGATGTTGTCTCGTAGCCGTTCATCCGGGTGTTGATGTAGATGCTTTTCAGGATGATTAATGAGAGGGATAGGTCGGCAATTGGATAAGTGAATCGTAGGAGAAGAAGGAGGATGAAGCGCGTATTTTTTCCACCATAACATCGCGAGTGTAGCTAATGTTAATGTCTTTGAACCTAAAATTCAGTGAACGTTTCAAACAGAAGGAAACGCTTCGAACATTTCGGTGCAGGAATGATCATCCCAAACTATTTACACCTTATCTTTTCGTGTGGGAATCTTTGACGTACCGCGTGCCCACAGTAGGCATGAAGAAATATTCGGCTCAATTGCAAATATTACATCACGCATTCAATCACACACGGTAAGCAACGTCTATTGAGAACATTTCCTGTACTGACTGCTCGTTATACCGAAAACTACCCCCAATCTCAAGGAAATTGAAGTTGCATCATACTTTGTTTACTACCTTGGGCAACGTGACGTGTTTTTCGATTTAGTTTTTATTTTCGTTGCTGTTCGTCGGTCACTTGTGAGAGCGGCTGCAGTGTGCGCCCAAGTCGCCGCGCATTTGGCATTGGCGAAAGGTGCGTTTAGCCCCCCGGCCACGGTGTTTTTTTTTTCTCTTTCAACGTTGTTGTTTTGGATCGTTGATTGACGGTCGATACGAACGGGGATATAAATCCGGAGTGGGCAGCAGTGGCCGCACTGTGGGAAAGACCCCACATACGCAACCTGCATGTAGCGCAAACGCACCTTGAGGGCAGCGTTGCCGAAAATATAACTGCGTCATGGTAAAGTTTTCGATTGTTTTGCCATTCGGAATATGGTGGGAAAGGGGCGATGATCGTGAGGAAATCGGAAAAAACACTCTTTCAAAGTGACCTAGCGAAGAGCCGAAGAGTCGGAGCAGCGAGTGAGATTAATTTCCTTCCTCCCTCCCCGAGCAAGAAGTTTGGCTTGCGGTGTTGAAACGAAATTTTGAAAACAAAAATCTCCGGGCCCAACCTTTTTGTAGATCATCCATCATCGATTTCTGTCTCAAAACGCACGATGTTTGTTTAATTCTGCTGCCGCGTGGATTATGTTCAGGCTGGATATATGATCGCGTTGTTTACCAGCTCGCAAACAAAACTGGCCACCACTTCCACCCGGGGACCGACCGGTAGCCGCTTTTTTTTCTGTGTCAATGTCACGTTTGACGCGTTTTTTTTTGTTTTCTCGCCGTCCCATTAGATACACGTCGTTTCGCCGTCGTTTCGGAAGGTGTTCGAACACAAATGACAGGTGCCGAAGTAGGCGCTGGAGTGGCACGGTTTGTTTTCGCTTTCTGTTTTGGGTACCGCGGGTTCTCGAACAAAATGGCGTTTGTTTTTGACCGGTGCGGTTGCGATCGAAGAAACGTGAGCACCGGGTGCCGAAGCGGATCGAAGCCTATTGGTGTGTAATGGTCGCTTTTCACAATGGTTTAGTGTGTTTACGTGTGTGCGGGTTTCGCGTGATAAAAACTTAATTTCGTTGACTTGTTTAAAGTGGAGTGCGCTCGCTCCGAATAAATCGATTAATAAACGCATGCATATTGCCAGTCGCTCCGGTTGCTCACGGTGGGGTAGGTTCAAGGTGGACGAATGTGTTTGTCAATTAGCAGTGCACCATGGGGGAAGCGTTTTTGGTGGTGGTTTTGTATTGCCTCAAGGCATTTGACGTCTGACGCAGCCATTGTGGATAATGCGGGAATTTTGTGAATTTTCAACATGACGTAACTGTAGCGGCTGTGCTCCGAGTGGAAAATGAATAAAAATACGTTTGAAAACCATTACGCTTGGAAATTTCCGTTAGCCCTTTTCATTTTTTTCACTTTCTTGTTTCGTCGGTGCCGTCGCCCGAAAACGGTGCTGACAGAGCATCTTAACGGGCGTATCTCGGTCCAGGACAATCGTGGCTGTATAATAATGAATGGTAATTTAGAAGACCCTTCTGGTTTTGGTGCTGCTCTCGACTTGCCTCTCATCTTTATATGCGGTTCATTTACACGCGCCGGGAGCTGATCACGTGTACACGGTTCTGGAGCGGGTCTGTGCAAGGCCAGCTAATGTTGGTAAAGAACATGAAGAACGACGGCATTGACGTGTAGGCATTCTGAGCGATCGAAATTCGAGGAAAATCAAAGATTTTATAAGAATCTTTTTGAAGAAATTTTCGTTTAAAAAAAACGAAAATTGATTTTTTTTTGCATAATTCTGACGAAACCAAAAAAAAATAGAATAAAAAACATACCAAAAAAGGAAAATTTTTTTTTGCTTCAATATAAGCGCGATGCGAAGCGACACAAATAAATTGTTACGCATTTCGGTTCTTAACGTTCTCGCCTAATGGCGTTGTAAAAAGTACACGAAGGTCATTAATAACGAGGAATAAATTGCAGTTTTTGTATTCAATCGCGCAGTTTAGCCGTTTCAAACTTCAATAGCTTAACTAAAAACATTACAAACTGAATAGGAACTAATTAATCTGTAAAGGTAGAAAGAACAATGTTCCAAATATTGTCTGAAAATTTTGGGATTATTCAACTAATTCCTTTCCTCAGAAAAAAAAAAACAAAATATTGATTCTTTCATTCCTTAAAATCTGTGTTTTCGTATGGTTTTCAATAAATAGAAAATCGAAATGAAAAACGAGAACCTTTTTGAAACAACAGTAAACAGTTAAAATTCAATAAATAATCAAAAATCCCGTCCTTCAACAAGCGCGGTTAAACGATGGACAGGAAAATCGAGAACCAACGACGCTGACCGTTATCGGTGAACCGGGCCGGGCAATTATCAGCTCCCGCAACGCCCCGGGGTGCAATAGCTCCGGTTTACATTTCCGGACCTTGACAGAAATACACGTCGTCTGCACGATTGCAACCCCAGCCGCAGCTCGGTGGCTTGAGAGCGTTGTGCATACAGGTTGCATTACCGACCGTGCCCGTGCCGAAGAGGCAGGCACAGACGAAAGAGGGCGATGCCTTCCGACGGCAAGAAGATATCTACGGGTCGTGGATGCATCAGACCGCCACGTTGGCGGTGTGGGTCGGGTATCTTCCGGCTGGGTGTTCATATGCACAGTGCGGGCATGAGCATTGCGTCGTACGACGCTTGCGTTTGCGGTGTAAATAAGCATCACCAATTGGTGTCGCACACTCGAAGAAATTCTTTCGAACAGCGCCCCATGGCGCGGGAGAAGGAGGGTGGCAAAGCGGGTGGGAAACTCCATTCGATTGGGGCGGCCGATCGAAGCGGAATTGCATAATGCTTGCGTTTGTTGGTCAACGCATTTTTTATTATCATTCATGCTTGCTGGTGCTGGTGTGCTGCTGTTGCTGCTCCCTTCGATTAATCCCCCGGCAGACACAGACGGAGACAACTTGCGCGCTGTGCGCAAGCCGCAACCACATACGCATAACTTATCTCCGGTGGCCTAGATTTTATTATACGCAACGAAATCGATTGGCCTCGACCGATCGGTTGTGCGGTGCGTGCCGTGGGTGTGGAGGTAACCGTCATGTTGGGAAGGGACAGAGGGTTGAGTGGTTTCCGATTTAACACCGACGGACGGTCGGGCCCGACGGTTACTATGCGCTTGCGAATGGAAACGGAAACGGAAAGACATTTTACCGGAAGTAGCGTGGAAAGGAGGTTAAGTAGGCACAGCTCCGATCGGGTGTGATAGAAGAAAGGCTTTGAGTCGTTATGGCAGCTCGATTAGCAGTTTTGTGAAATGTCCTTTATATGTATTACTGAGTAATTGTACTCGCTGTCGTAAACTTGCAAAAACCATTCGAAAAATAAACGACCTACTTAAGCCCGGAAAGAACTGGTTCGGCATCCTAAGAATCGTTTTCCAATTGAACCATACCTGTAATGAAAGAAAAATATAAAATAAAATTAGTTTACGAGCACGATTGGAATGCTAGATGTAATTACATAAAACTTTCTGAAACGTTTACACCGATAATGCGCGTTGTATGGTTGTTATGAAGAGTTATTCAGCATAAGGTGAAATTTTTTTTTACTGAAACTACACTTTTTTTTTTAAACTTTTTTTACTAATTGGAGATTTGATAAAAAAATGATTGATCATCAAAGGTGGATTTGTGAAGAATATATTTTTAACACAAATTTTACACCGTGAGATCGATTCTCTATAAAGCAATCAAAAGAATGGACGCTTTTAAAAGTAATATGAAATCGAACCAGTTGCTCTTTAAGAACGAACACGTTCATGGAAAGTTCGTCGGTATGGGAGATACCCTATGGAAATAGATTTTGTCGTCTGACTTGCTTGGGAGGCAACCCACGTAAGGACTTTTAAAACTACACGTGTCTGTCAACACGAAGTTTGGAAGTCTATCTTGTGTGTTTTTTATATCTTGGAAAAAAGGTCTATAGGAGTTTGTTTTCGGAACAAATTTAGTAATTTGCTGCTTTCGTCAGCCCCTTTTCTAGACGGCTTGAATAATTTCGAAATTTTTAAAATACATGAGCGGTTTTAAATTGAATTGTTCAGCAGGAGAATGTAGGATAGTATTTACAGATAAAAAATTATGTTTTTTCCTTTGCTCAATTGTAAACTCACTGCACCCGAACTGCATCCAGCAGAGCTTAAAACCAACCAACCAATTTCAAACGTTTACCCTTTTTCTCTGCCCCCAATATCGCCCAATCGCAACGATTCCGTTCTTTGTTCGTATCGCTCGCCGACAGCTTTTGGGAGGGAAATGATGATGGTGTTTCCCGACTCCCGGTCCGCACGATAACGAGCGCCAGGAAAAAGGGAAAATGGCAAGCAGTAGCAGCGCTTGGTTAGCTTTGAGGGCTGTTCCCGTGTTTTTGTGTGTGTGGTTCTGATTTTCATGCACCGGAAAGCAGCAGCGGATCTATTTGCGCCCTAAAATGGAATCTCTCTTGGGGCGCTTGCAAAGCGTACACGCGAACACGACCGAATGGATTCGGTAAGGGATTTTCGTTCCTTTCCGTACGGAGCGGCAGGATTGCCGAAAATAAATGATTCGATAAGAAGGAAAAAACCTCCCTCCTGACAGGACGAGAGAACGAGTGCAGCAAATCCTGTACGACGGCGTTTGACGGTAGCTAACGCGCTGGGTAGGGGATGGAGGACCCGTTTGCAGCACGAAACCAGCAGACGCGGTGGAGTGGCGGTGGGCGGGAAAAGGTTAATGCACCCCTAAAAATTGAAACGTCTCCTCCCGGATTCGTTGGTAAAGTTGGTCGTGGTTTGAAGGACGAAAGGACGTACGAAGCCCAGGAAAATCGGTCTCGGCATCAGGGAACAGTGCGCGGTGAAGGGACGCGTGAGATTGAGAGCCAGGTCCTGGCTTTTGTGCAGTAATAAATGCCTCGGTGGAAAAGCGCTAGGGATCGGGATGATAAGCGTCGAGTCGAGTCGATGAGTTGCACGGAGGCGGAAAGGTGGTGTTGTTGCTGCAGCTGAACATCTTCACCGTGGGACGCCCACGATCGAGACAGCTTTCGGGCTAAGATTCGCTTTGCTCTCCTGCTCGTTTCATTCGTTCGTAACAACCATGTCTGTCTCGGCGTCGTTTGTGATGGTTTGCGCTTTCCATAGGTGAGTGGTGGTGTATGCCAGTGAATGCTTCATCCTTCCTTCACCGAAAATAGAATCAACCGGAGGAATAATGCAGGATCCAGCGCGTTCGTCCGCGGTGTTTCTTCTCGTTTCTCCCATTGGCGTACGGATCGCTCAGAAGCTAACCTCGAAAAAAGCAAGCAACTTTCACTGCCCTTCACCGTAACCAATCCCCTCACCGAAGAAAGTAAAAGCTCGAACGGAAGTCGTCCTTTTCTTCGCCAAAGTTTATGCTCCTTCGGTTTTGGGACGCCAGTGGTTAGTGTGGTTGTGCGGAAGGAAAGGATCCTGCAGACGGAGGAACGAGCTGCTGCTTCGGCGCTGGGCCGGATGACTTCGGATTCAGTTGAACAAATGAACACAAATTGTCGGGATCATGGCATGCTGCCAAGCTTAGCTGGGACCAGCGTGAACGGATAGACTTACTTTACCCGGCAGCTAGCGAACGGCAGAGGCACACTGAGCTGATGTTGTATTTAATGGACATAAAAGATACAATTTTTGGGGTTTTTGAACCTTTTTTTCAATATTAACATTTTTTATGTTTTTTTTTTAGCGATAAATTACATGCATGAATAATTATCCGGAATAATAGTGAAAAATAAAAATGTTGTGCCGAATTGCCTCTTGCAACATCTCAACACGAATGCACATAAAAGCTTTCAGTGCATCATTTTCCTATAATTTTTTCTATTTTCACCGTATTTAGCTTTTCATATCTTCACATTTTGCACAATTTTAATGTTTCCAAATTAAGCGAAGCTTAATGCAACAGTTATTACGATCTCAATTTATTTCGACGGCAAGAATGACTGAAACGCAAACCTCCCTCAAAGCCAACGAAGCGGTTTTTGTGCAGCGTGAAAGCGTCCCGTGCAACCGTTTTCCCAGCCATTTCCACGGCCCCATTTGCCTGCGTCCCGCCCACGAAAGCGAGAGTTTGATTGAAAGCGAAACAGCGTCAACGCCAGCGCCCGTTTTATGGAAACATCGTCCCCTCCGGGGAGATCGCCGACACGGCGGGAAGGGATCGAGAAACTCCGGAACTCTGACACGGTCGTCCTTCGCGTCTGGTCGTTTGCATTGACGCCGCTAGTTTGAGGAGTTTCTTTTTTCCGTTTTTCGGGAGCTACTAGGCACGCCATCCGAGCCGAGTTTTGTTGTTTTGCTCGTAGCACTCGGGGTGAAGCACGCAAACCCTCGTGCTCCGCTGCTCGTGCTACGCTGCTGCATGCACATTGAAAATCGTCTTGAAGGAAAAGGTCCTTTGGGGAAGACGATGCGGTATGCAAAAGCGATTGCTGGCAGACGGAGTGTCGCTTCGGGTTTTGCTGCAATCGTCATCATCATCATCACCATCACCGTCGGCGCTGTTGGTTGTGTTGTTGCTGCCGCAGAGCGATAAAAAACGATTGGAACGCGCAAGGATGGAGCGCGTCTTCAAGGCGTGCACGATAGTAAAAGTGAAGCTTAGGAAGCAAGAGCGGGAAGGAAGCAGGAGCGCCGGGAGCGCTCTTTACACCAGCCCGATAAGCGAAACGAAACACAAACAAGCAAGCAGCACGTTACCATGGGAGCAGGATAAACTTGCTTCATGGAATACCAGCTCGTCTCGTCTGGGTTGTGCTATTCACCCTGACCCCGGCGGTGTGCGAGAAGGTTTGGCTACGAATGGAGCCTTAAAAAACAGGACACGCTCGGCGCTGAGCGGAAGAGACCGAGACGCGATGCTTTTATGTGTGTTTTTGTTCCATGTGTGCCGTGGGAACCGTGTCTCGGTGTGCGCCAGCGTGCACATCACACACACACATACACACACACACACACACACACACACACAATCCCTTTCTGTTTATTTTCCAATTTTCCGATCGTTCGTTTTCTTCCCTCGAAATGTGCTGCCCGGTCTTGTAATATCATTGAGCTCGGGCATTGAGTACGAACGTTTGTCCGGGAACGGTTCGATGATTTTTCCAACACACATACACATATCGGTAAGCGATTGAACGCTGAAAAGGGAAAGGGATCCCGTGAAAATGATTTTACTGATCATTATTGCATCGAACAAGATTGCCCCGTGGGAGGTTATAGAAAGAAAGAAGCTGTTCGCTTCTGCTGCTGAGGTAACCACCCAAGTCCGGGCCGTGTTTTCCGCATCGACATGGTACGGATACCGTTCCTTCCGAGCAGATGATAGTGATGATTGTAACGATGATGGCGCTATGACGACGATAGACAACGCCGTTCACCGTCCCCGCTCGTTTCGGAAAATCGGGCATTTGCGCGAGGAAACGCGCGTGCAATGTGATTCAATAAAGGATATTGAGCGGAGCGTGCGCAACCGCCACCGAATGCAAGCCACCCTGTGGCAAATGCAACAGACAGACAGACACCGCACAAAAGATATGGTTATGGAATAGTGATAAGACCGAAGGTGCATAAAAACGACAACATTACGTGTTCGCACGGTGCGCACAACGGCGCCGTGTTCGGGGGGTTGGGAATATGTCGAAAATGAGAATCATCTTTTACGAGCTTTCCATTCGATGCAAACCCCTTTGGTACGCTGCGGGCACTCTCGCTTTCGGACGCGCTGTCTTTTAACGAGTGCACTTTTCCGTGGTACATTATGGGCGCAACGTGGTCGGGCGACGTAATCGACTGGGATGCAGAACCGGGAGAGTTTTTTTACAGCTGATTTTCGACCTAAGAGTGTGTTTTAATCGAAAGAATATCTATCGAGTTTGAAAGTGTTTACCTGTGAACAAGCTTTTTCGAGATTTTTTTAAATAACGATTTTTATGGTTTCTTAAAATTACGAGGACGGAGCGGTCCTTAAGGTCAAATTTTTTTTTGGCAGAGATGGAGTATAAAATAAAACAAAAAAATAAAACTTATTTTAAAGTTAAATAATGTTTTCGAGATCGTTTTAGTAGACACTGCAATTGGAATTGAATAAGAAAAATTACACAAAATTTAAAATGACGCTTAAGCTTTTGATTTGTCAAAAATTGTTTAAATTTTTTTGACAGTAGTAATATAGCACATTGAATCATACAATTTTACCAATATTGCCAATTTAAAGGAAACATTTTACTTTTATTCTATCACAACTTTCACCTTTTTAAAACGTTTTTTAAAACAAAATTTCTACACTCGCTTCTCAATATGGGTCCTCCGTCCGAAATACTCCCACCCATATACACGAACAATCAACAATCATCAACCGTGATTTAGGTTCATCAACCTGTTTCCGTTTGAAAAGTTGGCCCGCTCGTCCGCCCGCCTGTCCGACCCATCGACGAAAAGGTGCACCGAATCACTCACCGCGCTAAATTAAATCTTCTATTTAATAAATTTTCATTTCGATTGGTCCTTCCGCCGGCTGGCGGGCTGGCTCCTGACGTACAGTGGCGACGCAACTCACAATCCAGACGCGGAAACCTCACCGATCACCGAGGCATTTGTGGTGTTTTTTTTTCCTTCGAATCCTCCACCCAAGAAAGCTTTGACGGAAATGTCAACGACACTGTTGTCGAGCCGCCGTTGCCGGTGATGTTTGGAGGAGGTTGTGGTTTATATTTTTTTTAGCTTTTCCGTTTGCTGGCAGCCGGTTCTGCGGTTTTCGTTGCGAAAAATGGGACGCCTGTGTCATGTCAACGTCGCAGGGAAGGAAAAATAAAAATTGACCCTAAATTAGGGCCCAAACATCGATGAGGAAGCCAACAACTCGCACCATTCGAGCATATTGAAATGTGAATCGCTTATCGTACTCGTCATTTTTTTTTCGCGTTCGGTTTCACTACCATCGTTTGGAGCGGTAGAAGTTTTATGATATCCATTCCCGACTGGCTGATGATTAGAGGGTTTTGTGAAAGTGAAGACCCGTAGCCACGAATGCAATGAACTACATCCCGCGAGACTAGTACATCACCGGGCGGCAGTCAGTGTAAGTGCAAATTCATGAAATCGCTTAAATTTTAATGAACGTAAATTTATATTCCCTTCCCGCTACGTTTCGCATTCAGTTTTCGTGGATGGAGATGCTCGACCAACCACCAGTTCCTGGGCGCACCTGGGTGCCTCCCGTGAAGCCAGCTTTTCCGAGTGCATTGGCCTCCATCGGGTCGCATCGACCCGGTGGTGTGTGTGTGGAAGTGTGTTTCTTTGTTCTTCACACGACAGGACGCGTTGGTTGGTTGTTTGTGGAAAGGGAAGCACTTCTGCATCTGTGTCATTACGTCGAAACTTTCGCCTGTTTCGGTCGCCACGGTGCGATGGGAAACGGAAGATAGCAAGCCACGTCCTGGCTGCTGGTGTTCCCGTCTGGTTGCGCTCCGGCTCCCGGCTAATGGCGTCAAACCATGAACATCCGTTTTTCCCGACCGAGCTGTACTTTTTTTTCCTCTCCCCCTGCCGGAGCGTTCTGCGGTGGCGCTCGGGTTATTGAATTTAATTAAGTTTTCCTCGTCCTAATCTCTCGCACCGCATCTGGTCGGGTGGTGGGGCTTTTTTTGCCTTTTGTTACCAGTGACAAGTGTAATAGTTGCATCACTTATTGGATCCGGCGTCCTCATTTGTACCTGACCTACCCCCCCGGTGCGTACTTGTGCAGGTTCCGCTGCTGGTAAAATCTTCATTATCCTGGTCAAGTTTTGCTTCTGTTTGCTACCGTTGAAGATCCCGTACAGGATGGTGGTGATGTAGGCGAAGGGAATGTGGATGTGGGAAGAGTGTTTTGCGGGGAGAGTAACCGAGGAAGGATCGTTTTAAAACCGACCGAAATTGAATCTCCCCGACAGGAGAGCGCCAGGAAGTCAAACGACCATTGATGGGGTAAAACGCTACTTAGTGAAACTCATTAAAACAATTTTGCGGAGCTAATTGAATTTTAAAGGAGTGGTTGTGAGCGTACACAGCGGGGTGTTTTTTGAGTGGGTGGGCGAAAGCGTCCAAAAATTAGCTTGCGCAGCGGCGGCACGTGAGACGATTAGCTTCATTATTTAAGAAAGGGGAATTAAATTACACTCGCCAAACATTCGCGTTTGAAGCGCTATATGTGGTGGGCAGCTGCGTTTGTTGGCGGAAATTTGTTGTTAATATGTTTTGAAGTAGTAAGAGTTAGTTTTGTAGGTAGATAATTGCAACAAAAAGAGAATTAATTAAGGTTTTTTATCACCATGCAAAACCATCATTTGAAATATATTTTAATTTTTGTTGCTACATGTCTAATGCACATAGTTAAATTTTCTTTCTCAGTGTTGGTATTAAATAAACCTAACAGTTGATAGAATTTGACATAAAGTATTTATAAATATTGAAAGGTAAGTGTTTTGTGAAATGTGACTTGAAAATATTTGTAGATCAAAACTATTGAAAAAAAAAATTTGGCTCGAAATTACTTATCAGGTTTCAAAACGCCTGTTCTTGCATCCAATATCGGAACACATAGTGCAGGATAAACCAACATTCATAAAATCAATCACTCTTCAATCGTTCGGAAAATCCCGCTCGATTGATTCAACCCTTCACGAATCGAATTCATATTTAATGACGGATCAATTCACATCATTCGTTCAGCAGTGGTTTAAATTCACAACCACGCATGTCTATTGAAAGGAAACATTTTCGTTGCCCGACATCATTCAAGGTTCGAGTAAAAGCACCCATAGTTTCGACCGAAGATTTTCGTCAATCCGTAAGCGTGTGCCAAACCGCACCAACTGTGGCATCAAACGGGGCATGTGCCTGCTGGCTGATCCACCCCGTTTGGGAACGCGTTACGCCGAAAAACCAGCTAAACGCGATTATCGTTTCAAATTTCACCCCATTTTAAGTACCGCCGCACAATGGAAAGATCATAGTGTCGCAGGATATGCGAAAGAAACGGGTGGAGGCAGCACGGAGATGCTTCTCTCGACGGCACCCCTGCGAACTTCTCCCAAAACAATTCATCAAACAATGGTCGGCTAATCTCATTCGAGCCTGGTACTCGGCCGGTAGCGCTCACGGATAATCGTGAAGTTTTTCGACGTTTTCGCGCGGTAGCGAATGAATAATTGAGTCGAATAATTATGAAACTCTAGCGTTGCGCACTCACTCCTGGTGCTGACATCGAGAACTAGCCGGGATGAGGAGGGCTTGCTACCATCATCATTATCGTCGTCAGTTTCATCATCATCGTCCTGACTGCCGCCATAACATCGAATAGTTCTCGCGCTGGCATCAGGCACTTGAAAGGGATTAATGCTTCGAAGCGAACAGGATCCCCTTATCAATCGTGGATGGTTGGATCGGGATGGAGCATTCGTGTTTTGCGTTCATACTCCTTCCTTTTTAGCGCCTTACGAGACGATGATACGATTTATGTATGAAATCGGTATGAAACCTCATCGCTTATTTGTGAGCGGATTTCGTCACAGCGCACCGTTCCGTTTGGGTTTTCCCGGATCCGCGGCATCTCCATGCTTAGGTTTTATGCAACGACGGCGCAAGTGTCAGTCAATCTGCGGCGAAAATTATCCTTCATCATCAGATATCCTTTTTTCGTTCCATCACCTTCTTCCCGTCGATTGTTATAGTGTCGACGAGCGGTCCATAACGTGCTGGTCCGTAAGGGATGGGTGAGAGTCGGTGAGCATTACCGCCGTTTCTTCAATCATACACACATCGTTTTGGGCGGGCGCCTTTCACCGTCCTAGCCTGTTGACAGCTTACATACATCGAAATCCGAACGTTCCGAACGTGTGCTCGATGAGCCCGGGCTCCGGCAGGACGAAGCGTGCCGGAACGGGGGCAAGATTCAATTTGATCCAAAACTCCTGCTCCGAGTGCTGCTCGTGCGAGCGTGTAGCATAAACCTGTTACGCACAGACAGCACCATCGAGCACCGCCGTGATGATGATCGGAGAAGCGACGGGTCCTTAGCTTCACCACTTAGACGCATCCTCGATAACGGCCGCACCCCAGCGCGTCTACCGCATGTCTACAACTTTAATTTGGCGTCGAACGGAAACGCGATATCAGGGCGGTGGGTTGAGTGAAGGAAAATATTCACCCATCCGCCTCCCCGCACTAACCACCACCATCACCGCCCGAGAGTCGTTATTGAAGCCACAGAAACGCTTCCCTCCCGTACGATCCGATAAAAACGAAGCAGACTACTGACCAGACAGCGCAACCGAATGGGTGCTGTTCCGAATGACGTGTTATGGTGCGTATTTTGTCGTACTCAGTATTCTACAGGACAGCGCTCTATGTCGCACCGCAGCAAGATGAACTTAAGACACACATGGAACGCTCGCCCTCACTAAACCTGCTGTCAGTGGCAGCACGAGTGAGCTCGTTCTCGGACTAACCAGATTTGTTCGCAAACGAAAGTTTACTTTCATGGTGTGTTTGTATCGGGTTTTTTTTCTTTCTTTTACAGTAATTTTGCAGACTATCGTGTATGCTACAACACACGGGAACAACGTAAACGCACCAGGCGATTGATTCCACTTAGTGATGCTCAGCAAAAGGTCATCGAAGCGTCAATATCAGTCACAGAAAGGTTGTACAATGCAAAAGAGAATATTGATAGTATAATTTTAGGATAGTTGTCCGACGGAAACCTTTATTTTATCCGAATGTATTTAATTCATTTAGATTCAATAAATTATGTATCTGTTTACCTTAACATTAGATTGATTTTTGTTATGAATTGGTATTTTTAGACAATCCTCTATACATTAAGTAGCCTGTAAGCAGAATGTATCAAATTGGAAAAACGAAAAAATTCAAATGCTACTCAGCAACATATGTTGGTAAAGGTTAGGTTTTATACTTAATGTTGCTCTGTTAGCTTTGTGACTTCAAAGATGGTGCTCTTTTGTATACCTTAGACTCATTTCTTAGGAAAATAGCAAGATTGACTCAAGGTTAATGGCCATAACCGATACGATATAAATCTGTACTTCCATCAGAACCGCTGGCGTTGATCATGCGTAGTAATGGAAATTAAAAACATAACCTTTACATTCGTTCGAGCCAATCTCCACCTATGCTGTATCATGCACATCAACCCGTGCTCTGTTCCGGGCTGTGGAACTTGGTAATGATTACAGCGAGCCTACCGAACTGGCAGCATATTTATTGAACCAAAAGCATCGTACCGCATCGGCAATCGGTACAGCAAACACTGGCCGGACTGTTCCCTGTTTTAAGCATGTAGAATTTACATTCATTCATAATTATTAATCATAAGTTTGGGGGCTCAATAAATAAATACAAACATTTTGGAAAGGAACTGGAGTGCTCGTACCGATTGGTACGACGATTCATAACACATATTTATTCAGGCGTTACAATAGTTCGAACTTGAGAAGAAATTTGTTCGGCAAACAAAATTACTTCTATATTGCGCACCTGGAGGAACACGAGCATGTTAGGGGTACCGATATATCAATAAATAAAGTTGCTGAGTGATGTGAGCTAAACATATATAATTAAAAAAAAACATTATTGATTTCCATTTTCTATGACAAACAGGTGATGCAAGACCAAAATCGAAAAAAAAATGTTTGTATCTGAAGCTTTTCCACAGAAATAGATTTAAAAATAATCTAACTATTTATTGCCTTTCTTCAGCTTTTTTTTCCTACTCACTGCGCTTTCTGCGGACATTTCCACAGTATGGCACATTCTATAGCATTTCTTTGCCGGTGCAAATTGAATTGTTAAAGAGTTGGTTCTCATTTCTCCTTTTGTGCCGTGCAGAAGTGCGACACAAAAGGGTATGAAAGCAAAAGGAATGAAAAGGTAAAATATGCCATCCGGCTGGCGCGACAACACGCGAACCGACCGTGTAAATATTCAACGAATTGACCTCGGATGTTGGTGTGAATTTTCCTTCCTTCACTTTCACCTCGCGATACCAACGGCCCCGAGTTAGACGAGTAAGACGCAGTGCAACAGAGGAAAACAAGGTCTGTACGTTTGCTGTCAAAGGAGCGTCAGGATTGCGCGAGTAACAGGAGCGAATGCCACCATTATGGTGTATGACAATCGCATTTATTAAATCGCACATCAAATCGAGACACCAAAACATTGTTTGTTCTTTTATCTGCGATATTAATAATTCCCACTGGCAAGCGTCTGGTCCGGCGCGGAATGGTTCTTTCATGCAATTCCCACCACCGGGTTGGAGCCGATAGACGATGGCCCAAGGGCGAACAGTCAGTTTTTATTGCTATATAACCCTTTAAAAGTAAGAATTATTTCATCTGTAAATATGCATCATCGGAATATCGTTTCTATTTAAAGAAAAGAAACAATTCAAATTTATTATTAATGCTATTGAATTGACAGTAATTGTCAATCAGCAGCATGTTTTAGGCAAATTCAGAGTTAACTCTTTGCGCTTACCTAGACCACTGTGCGATCCTGTACTCGGGTACGATCGTATAAAATTCGGGTTCTGGCTGTCATCGAGCGCACCGAGAACTGGCGCTACTCAAACGTCAAATAAAAGGCGAAAGGAAAGGCCAACGACACATGGCCATGGTGTATGCATAAGTTACCTGGCTGCTCGGAGTTTCCTTTTTAATATTACACTCCAACTTCCTCTGGTACACCCGTCGTGCGACACGCGAAACATCTGTGCTTGCTCGCTTGTCTGCTGGGGTACATTTCGCCCGCAGAAGGATGTGTGTTGTGATGTATTCTAAATGATGTTACTTGCTTGTTTTCTGCTCGCGACACACGGGTTGCTTTGCTTATTCATTTTTTATGGTGTTTCACGGTTTTTTCTTCCGAAAAGGAACGCAGGGCAGGTAAGAGTAGTTTTGCAACCATCCAAACATGATGGAAACGAGTGAAACGAAACATAATATAAAAAACGAACAGAACAGGCACTTGTTCTAGTTTCGCCCGTTCGTTCGAAAGGAAAACGGAACCCGAAAATAAGGGACCAAATCGACGTCGCGCTCCTTAAACAGTTCATTGACTCGCTGGTGGGGAGAATTTTTGTTCCGTTTTTTTTCTTCGTTATTCGACTACGGAACCCACCGGAACCTGTGGGGACATCGGCACACACAGGAGGAAGAGGCAAAAATGTCGAGCATTCTTGCCGAAAAATTAATTTCCGCTCAGCTCGTGACGCGAGCACCCGTACTGGGCACCGCGATGCCGGTGTCGGTATCGAAGCAAAGTAAAACGAAACTTTCGTGTACTGTTCATAGGACGTGTCAATGGAGACGCCCGGTGGCTGTGGAAAAAACAAAGAAATTTGTTTTGTTTTGTTCTTTTCCCACCCCGCGGAGCACACTCTTAAAACGTTTCTCGTCTCGACCGGAATGCATCGCTTTCGCTGTCTTATCCTGTTACCTAGCACCTGGGTACAGGGTGTGTGTGTGTGTGTATGGGTTTGGGATTTGGTCTTCTTCCGTCCCGTTTCAGGTCTCGCATACTTCTTCTCATTATCGCTTAATGAATTCCGCTTCAATTATAATTCTACTCGAGACACGAGATGCGCTGCAGCAAGTGCCGCGATCTTGAGGCGCCTGTTCTGCCGCGTTTTGTGTGGGAAAACTTTCTTCGAAATGGCACTTTTGCATCTGCCGGTGGTACACAGCGCCAGCCGCTGTCTGGAGAATTTTTGTCGGTGTGACTGTTGTGTTGTTTTTGATCTACACGCTCGCCCGCGTGAAATTGGATGGATGATGGATGTGTTTGCGGGATGACGATATACAGATCACAAAACAAAACATTTCCCGCATAATGAAACGCGTCAAATTGATCCCATTAAAGGGCGCTCTAGACGTCTCGAATTTGCAGCCCAAAAACAATTGTTAGAATATTTGCAATGCAGTGCGTCGGTCTCATTTCATCTTTACCGTGGCGAGTTTCCTTCACATCGATTTCGATTACGATGGCGAAATATCGTCAAGATGGGTTTGGGCACTTGAACGAAGTGTTTTAATTCAATCTTTGTTTTCTGTGCGTGTGTGTTTTTTGTTATTTTTTTTCTGTTCCATCCCCGACTCTTTACGTTTGCTTATCGAGTTGCATTTTTTTTTAAGTGCACGAGTGAGCTATTTTCCACGAATGTCATCCTGGGATGAGAAGGTTACTTTCGTTTCCTTTGAACCCTAGTTCGGTGTTACATTCAGAATAGTTTTATGTTTTTCATGGGCAACTCCAAACACACAAAAGCGGGAGTTTGACGCTCGGTACATTAAAGATGAAGTATCGCTTTCAGCGGGAACGTAGCCAAGCACGCAGACGCTCCACTGGTTCACCAGCCAGACAAGTGGTTGCATTCGAACATCTATCTGATCTAGAAGAATAGTGTCCTATTTTGGGATCGTCCAGTTTAGTGGGTCTTGTAGGCGAGCTCGCACTTTCAATGGACTCATCGTCTTGCATCATGTCTTTTTAGCACATTAGCAAAGCATCCATTCTTCTGGTTGCTTTAACTTGTTGTTTTCATTGGTCTCAAATCACAGTCACGCAGTTATTATTAAATAAAACAATTATACAAGCAACTATCAAACGGTTTAATAAATATTTAAAATATAGAAATTTTTGATTTAAAAATTATTTTAAGATTTCTGAATCATTCTCGCAAATTAATTTAATATATAGATTGCAAAATATTTCCAAAATTCACCGTATCGTCAACTTAAATCATTGATTTTTTTTATGTAATTTGATTGGTTACTTACGCACGTTAGATTGTCGGTTCATGTTTAACGATATGAGACAATGTAAGACACCCACCTGAAACGGGAAAGCAAATAAAACACACAATTACACACGGCTCTCGATCCTGGTAAATCCAAAACAATCACCTCACTAATCAACTCTAATCGCTGGCCGGACAGACACCCTTCCTCGTAGCGCATCCGACGAAAACCGACGAAATGAAAGTTTTCCCACTGCTGTCGCAATAATCGTTTCAATAATCCGGCCAGATTTAAAGGAACACCTAAGCCCACGGTGGACCTCACCGACCCAATCAATCTTCCCGGGGCGAATATTTGTCTCGGGCTAGGATTTATCGAGTCCAAAAGTCCCGGGAAAGCGCACTGAACTTTTGCGCGACCCTTTTTGTGCGAGTTCCGACGAAGAGCGCAGTCGGGCAGGGGCCGCACGAACCAACCGCCAACCGAAGAGGGAGTGAAAGTTCCACCCCCCCCCCACTGTAACGTCTCTTCTAACGAAATCAATCATCACCAAGTGGCAGCGTACGTCGGACGAAAACTTTTGCGTGCTTTCCAACTGCAACCAGAAAGGCAACGAAAAGACACCACACTCAAGCAAGCAGCTCAGCCATTTGAACGTCTCAGCGAAAACTTGAGCTTTTGTTCGGCGTAGTTGAAGCGCGTTATTTGCGTACAATTTGCGACGCATCAACCAAGACCGGTGGCGCTTCCTTTCCGCGCCCGGTGGATTCACCACCTCAACCGGGAAGACGGGCGAAAAACTTTCCAGACGTTCGCTTTTTGCACTTAAAAGAATACCACTTGTTGCAGTTTTGGGCGATGCGGATTGTGTTGTTATGCTTATTCTTCCGCTCAGTTCTCTGTGAGGCCAATAAGAAAGGGCGGGAAAATATGACAGCCAGTCCGGGAGTTTCCCGTGCACACAAATGCTTAAGCTCGTGCCGAAACTTTCCTTGTTAGCTTGGCTCCCGAAATCTTGACGATTTCTTTTTGCCGCTAGCGGTGTTTCTGTGTCAGGTTTTTATTTTCGAAAGGTAGCGAGATGGAAAACGCCATATTAATGATGCGGTAAGCTCCGATCCCACAGCAAATCCTATTGAGTTTTCACTGCGCTAGCTGCCACAGGATGTGTTAGGCATATGAGTACACAGAGAAACCTCAGGTGCCCGGCACAGACTACCAGTGAACCTGTAACCTTCCTTGGGGCGGTGAGTGTGGCGTACACGTGCACGGCTCATCCTTCCGTTTCACAGGCTCCCGGCACTCACCCTCCAACATGGCAAAGTACAATCGGCCGAAGAGCACGCCGGGAAGCAACCGAGTAACCTCGCTCCGGGCGATCCGATGTCCGATGGAGCCGGTAATGGTATGCTCCGGTCGGATATCCTTATGAGCCATCTTGGTGGTGCCCTTCCAAGAATTTGCACATTGGACGTATGGGACCGGGCGGTACATCATTTTTGCTGTTTATAAATTAGAATAATAAAACAAAATGACCGGATGCAAGGTTCGGTGGGCAAGGAAGTATGTTAAATATCAACTTAATTCTCCGTAACTAGCTTGCGATCCTGCGTCTGGGACAACGTTGCCGGGAAAGGTGGTCAATTTTTCATTTAGATTATTGAAACAAATTTTATAAAATATAATTTACGCATGTTTTACAATGAACGCATCTTCGATCCAAAGTGATGACAGCAATTCCTGCGAACAGATAAGCTATTTCTAGTCAAACGCTCCCTTCCGCGGAAAACACTGCTGTTTTGCTGATATCCTTTTCACATGCATCTCTCCTCCGCACAAAATACGAAACAAAGTAAATTTCTAACACGTTAATGTCATCCACCCCAACTGAAAGAAAGAATGACGCAAAGAAACAAGTGATTGTTCAACAAACGCGTTCAACCTCTTTTTAATCCACTGTGTTGTGTTTCAGCTCGCTGAATTTTCCCTTCCTTAACCTTTGATCAAAGAAACAGCTCGAACTAAAGTACCACGTGCCAAACTCGATTGGACGACCGATGGCTGCCGTCGGTGGAATCATTCTAAGAAGGGCGGGTACGAGACGAAAAGTGAACGACATCGCCAATTGTTTGCCATTTCCGGTCGGCGCCGGATGCGAATTACGAAATTCGGATTCGTGAACAAGCTTACGGGAGATTTGGGTTCGCCCGGAGCAAGCGAAACATAAAACAAGGACCTATTGCAGTTTGTTGCTCTTTTTACTTGCCCCTGTGTGAGTGTCGAGGATGTTTATGGTCATTTGGCATCCGGTCGAAAAGTCATTTTCCTTTTTTTTAGGCGTTTGTGATTCATTCCTTGTTGAGATGATTTTTTACATGATTGTTGGTCGCTTCGCGATGAAGGGCATGGAGATCTGAAGCATTACCTTTTTATAGTACAAAAAATGAGTACATGTCCCAGTAAAACAAACTAACATTTTATGTTTTTGATGGATAATTTTGGTTCAAACAATAGTGTCATCTTGTAACCTCGCTGAGATTCGCAATCATTTGGGAAAGAAAAGATCGCTTAAAAACGTACTGAAATCGATTTGAAATTTTAAAAGATTACATGACATTAACTCAATTGAATTTGAAATTTTAATTTAAATCAGACTCATAATAAACATGCAGAGTTTGGTGTAAATTTTTATTTATTTTCATCAAACATGAAACAGCTATGAAACTAGTTGTACATGTTGTAGCAAGATTGGGCAAACTAAGCAGTGGATATATGTTTTAAATAATACAATGAAAAATATTATTTCTAAAAAGATTATGTAATTTCAAAACCGCTACATCATATGATTATACAAATTGCTGACTTGTAACTTGTTTGAGCAATTATGTTAGTCCGCTGCGTACCCCACCTACTTACAGTCGTGATAAATCACTTTCCGCATAGAACATTGTGTTTGTCACGAAAGTGAGCTTTAATAACAACATATCTGTTACATCATGCATGAAACAAAATCAAACGCAACCCCGTTCGTCGCAGATACGTTCTAGCGTCAGTTGGAAACAGTCTGCTGCCAGTTCTGTTAAACCTTGGCAACAGCCCAGCTTTCCAGCTGAGTTTATTATTGCCAGCCCGTTTGCGTTTGCCCATGTCTGCGCTGTCCATTCCAGCCTGTCTGACGGTCTGTCGATGATAGCGACATGGCTCCGCAGACTTCGAGCTGCTTTATGGCCGTAGGTTGATTTTAGTACAGGCGGTATCGGCCAATATTGCCCCATGTCGAAGCAGGATTCGGTTATTTTTGGGTCGTTTTTCTTCAACAACATACACTTTAAAAGCGACCTCGTTTCAAATACTCGTTCAAAATTGCTCAGTGGGCTCTTTAAATTAGTTGATACGAAAAGTTATAAAAACCACCGTATACACACAGGCGGCAGGCTTTCCAGGCATCAAAGAACGATGGCGAAAAACAGCTTCCAGGAACATTTCCCTGCAAAGTAATGCAAAAAATGTGGGAGGTCTGACTGAACGGCACGAAAACTTCTTCCCCGGTCGATGTATGTTCTGCACCGAGCGAAACAGGCCGTCACGAAATTATGCCACCAACGAAATTTTCTTGTGGCGTTCGCAATTTTCTCCGTGCTCCTGCGGCCGAGACCTTGAAAACTGTTCCTTTTCCCTGTCTCGCCAGTGATTGCCTCAGTGGAGGTGGAAGTGGACAGTTCTGCGATGGGTGTGGTGGTCGAACCGAGACCAGGGACGCAACTTCGCAACACGCACACAAGCACACCGAACCGCCCGGAACGGCTTGTTGGTGTACACGTGCGTGGTGTGCGTTGTGTTTTTCGTGTGGTTTCGGCCGGCTTCATGCCTACGGGGCTCGAAAAAGCATGCGAACGACGAACGCCAAGTGCCCGAACTTTTGCTACGCGAAACATAAACAAACGAGCAGCACACGCACCAACAAGCGCGGTTGTGTCCTGCCCCGTAGGCGACGGTTTCCCTTTTCCCACAGATTGCGTCAATCGATGCGAACGGAAAGGCGGAAAACTTCTACAACCATGGCGCGGCGCACGTCAAACGGATACAGGCGGTGTAAAATTTCCACCTGGGAACTAAACATTTCCGCGCACGGGAGACAGAGTTCGCCACAACTGACTGTTATGGGGGAAGGAAAACCCCATTTTTATGCTTCCGGCGTTTGGCAGCCAGTCTGACTGTCTTTTCTGATGATGGTGGTGGTGGCTGGGCTACTGGTAAACCGGATCGTCGTCTCAATGACGACGACGATGATGATGATTATGTGAATTTCAACCCCAAAGGATTAGGACTGCCGCCGGTTCGCATCCGTTGCGCACGGTTTCCGAGTGAGCACGTGTGCGACTTTTGCCCGAACTTCGTAATCCCTGACAGGCCTTTTCTGTTCTTTGATGGAGTCGACGGGAGAGAAGCAGAATGGTGTTAGGTGTAGGAATGACGTTGGGTAACACCCATCGGATAACCCTTTCAGTGGTACATCTTTGACGATAAAGGCCAACGCTTATCATGTGAGTTTTGTGTCTCAGAAAAACGGAGCCAAAAAGTTGAATTAAAGCTGTATGTACGTGCTCATAACGTAGCATAAAGTGCTCACAATGTCATAAAGATACTATTTTTTGCTAATCGATAAAAGAATGACAGCGACATTGATCAAATTAAAGATTGTTTGGTTTGACAACGATAAAAATTCGTTAAAAAATGCGATGGAGACGCCCAGTCATTTTCTGTATGAAATTGGCTGCGTACGTTAAACCATTTTTAAAGCTGCTAATCATTAGATAGGATTGTGCAGAAAACATTGCTGAATAATTGGATGCGTAACAGGAAAATCCACTCTCACCAGCTGGTTTTCCAAATCTGTTAACACGCTTCCAGACAGGGGTGATGCCAAGCATTGATTTATTGGTCATGTATTCATGCCATCGTTAACCGGTCTTCCTCCAACCACTGACAGAAAAAGATGGTTTACCCGTTGCACGAAGCGTACTCAAAGTAGTTGAGGAAAATCAATAAACATCATATGGTTCTAGGGTACCCAAATGGCAGTAGGAGCAACCATCCGTGGGTATCAACCGTGGGTCGGAGAGTTAAATTTCTTTAAGCTGGATTAGCTGCCGCCGGCAAAAAGGCCGGCTTCGATCGGCATCGACGTAGATCAATTACGGCTGGGCAGCAGGATAGCTGCAGGATAGCTGCAAACAGCTTATTCCGGGAAATGTTTTCCTGTGCAAAATATCAGCTGACATAAGCGACGAGGGGGTTTTGATTTTAAATTTTGCACTCACCGATATGAAAACATTCGTGTAGCGGGGTTGAAGCTTTTTTCAAAATTTTATATAATTTCATTGAAGGACAGTATCATTGCGTCTTCTTAGAAGATATGTTTATGTAATCTCTTCAAATAGTCTTCGAAAATCTAAACAATATTTATATCCTTTTTACAAAAGAAAAGGTAAAAATCAACGACTGCGTAAGTCTGAGCTGCTTCAAATCATTTACCCGAGCGCGAATATTAACTACACAAATTAAATCATCGCCGTAAAGCATGCGGTTTTCGGCGGTTATCGAAGACATCAACATAATTTGATTGCAGAGTCTGAATAACATAGTAGCAGGTAATTGAGGTGATCCAAAAACCAAGTCCACAAAATAAAAACAGGGAAATACCACCAATCAATGTAATGCTGCACGAACACGTCCATTTACACCGGGACCTGTTCTGTACCATATAAAACCTAAGGCTAAGTAACTTCCCACTAAGCCCATAATTTCTAGCCTCTTCCCCAATGTTCGCGTTGAAAACTTTCGTCCCGCATTTATTTTCATCACCGCGGCAAAAGCGGAAATCATATTTCCTACCTCACAAAAAAAAAACTACCACCCAAACAAGCGCCTACCGTTGGTCCTCCCAATCCTATAACTCAACCGCTTGCTCAACCGCTGCTTACGGGCTTGAAGGCCGCCACTGAACGCACGCTTGGTGCGGGTGGTACAAGTTTCGTACACGGACGCTTCGGTTACTGACTAATAAATAAATGAATATTCATAAGTCATGGTTATTTTCCTTGCCCATACCGGGCGCGTACTGAAATGAGGAAACCGCAAAGGCACTCTCCCGTCGACTACCCACCATATCGTCATGGCCAATCGATTCGGTTTCGGGTACGCTGAAATCTTTTTCCCCAACGGTCCGTACTTTTTTCGGTACACGTCGCACCGGATTGCTTATGCTCAATAAATTTTCCGAAACAATCATTACCAAAGCCACGCTTGGTGGCCTGTTTTGCTTGCGTTTGACCGGCGGTATCGATGTAGCCAGCAGCAAGGAAATAAACTTTATAGTCGCCAAAAACTCGGCTAAGCCATATTCCACGCAGTCACGCAGCCGTTGGCTGGCGAAAGAACGTGAATTACAATAACCCCGTACGGACTACCTCTTCCGGTGCCGAAGATGAAAAGAAGCCGAAGGATTCGGTTGGGTACCGGAAGGCTTGCGAAGGTTACACCAGCTCGCGAAAAGGTTAGCGGGGGTGATTTAGCGAAATTATTTACAACTATCTGGCCTTCGCTTCGTTTACTTCATGGTGTGTTTGAGCTTTATTGTACGCTATTTTGATTAAAGTGTTTTTTGGTAAGTGAAAGTTTATTCAAATATTTTCATACTCCAGTTGCGTTCTACCAGTATCGCAAGATTTATTGGCTGAATATCAATTTAAGTAACTCAAACATCAAACAAACGTCTAGCTTAGTTGGTTGGTTTTTTTTATCTACCTGATTCCTAAAAGCCATCAGGTACCATTAGTGGATGAATTTTACGGTAGCTCAATTAAATGTACTGTTCTACACCATGCCACGTGAAGGATAAGACCGAGCCTACGATATTTTATTAATTTATCATTACCATAATGTTGATTAGCCAAAACAAAAGTATTTTTTTGGAAAGCTACTCATATTTATTTTCATAGACCGATATGTTGTAAGATATGATCAGTCATACTCCAGTTTTATATACTATAATTCAAACATGTATAAAAGTAGTAATGAACTAAAGCTAATTTATTTTTAGTTGTTGTAAAAATAAAGAAATCGAAAGCAAACAGAAATACATAAATTCATGTTTATATACTTATGGCTCCAGTTTTCTGCAGGACTCTCTGTGCAACGGACATTATAATTGATCACAGTAGAAATAAAATATTTTTCTCCTTTGTTATACGAGATTTCGTGAAAATATAATAAAAATGTTTTATAAAATTAATTTCCGATGATTTATAGCTTTAATTTCTTTATGATATAAATATACGGATTTATTTCTAAACAAACATTTCGATATATTATTTTCGTTGGGTTCTATTAAAAATTGTTTCTATTAAAAAATCAATCCATAAATTCTCACGCACTACACATGGTTACAAATTTGTGCGGCATTGTAACGAATTAAATCAATTACTATGTTTCCGTTGACGGCTATGAACCCAGAACAATTACGCCCGGCGCCCGTTCCATCGAACAGCAACGCTCGTGGTGTAAAGCCCCATCGATTCTCTCGAGCGAATTGTCACCACCACCCGTACACGAGCGTTACAAGCAAACCGACAGCTATCACCTAACGAGCAGTGAAAGTGAAACGCCCTTTTCGTTTTCGTTACGTACGGCTACAGGCTCGCGCACATCCCTTTCGGTTGTGGTGGCCAGAATCGGCGAAACAAGTTTCAGAAGTTCTCAGCAAAAACAAAACAAAAAGCGAATGTTCCGTTCGGAAAAAGAGTTCCAAACGCAGACACAAACAGACGATACGATGGAGTACGGCAAAGGACGAACAACCCAGCGCCCACAAGCTATCGGGGATAAAAGAACGAGACAGTTGCCGTGTTAGAAAGAGAGTGAAAGTAAGCGCGCCAGACGCTGGCATGTCCTTGGAACAACCTTCACTCGGCGACCGAAGCAAAGGAAGCACCATCAGCCGCCCGCCACCCTCCGGTGTCTGTCTGCAGCTGGCCGGTGCCCCCGAATTCCCCGGATGCCGAGAAACGGAAATTTTCACGGAGCAGAATAAATAAACGGAAACACTTTCACTAATAGCCGTGTCGTCGTCCTTGCAGTAGTCTGTGTTTGCACCACCGGCACGCACACACTCACCAACGCAACCACCACCACCACCAACACACTAGCGCTGGAGCATTGGCTCGCTCAAAACAAACCCCCACCCCAGCACTTCTCCCACATCCTACCACCGTTCGGATGCGACCTTCAGACGCGGCACGGTTTTGGAAAAGCATCCCCTACCCGAGCGGTGTTCCCGAAAAATTCCGAAACCACTCGGATGCACCACCCCCCGCACCGTGTCTGGCTTTCTTCCGTTCGCACGCGCTAGTGTTGGTGTGCCCGATGCTCCCCCCAGAATGGGTGTTAGTTTTACGTGTTTCACAATATCCCACAAAAAAAAATAAAGAAAAGAAAAAAAAAACACCACACACTTGCCCGAAGGCCCGAATGCGCCGACTCCCGGTGCATTCGTTTGCCCGAGCCCGATACGCCTGGTGGTATCCCTGTTTATCGTGCGAGAACGAGACATCCGACCGAGCAGTACGCGCACGAGAAAAAGGGGAGAGCCTTTCGTGGGAAAATAGATAGAAAGAAAAAGGTATAATAACCCGCCGCCGGGGGAAAGGTTGGTGGAATGGAATCGGATGGGTATGAAAGATGGCCCATGGCCTACCGCAATGCCGACCGGCTTGTGACAGCCAGTGAGTATTCGACCGCCGTCTTCGACGGCTTTTCGTCGCCCTTTTGCGTAAAGGGGGAAAGGGTTCGAAAGGACAATCGAATGCGGCCCCGGACCGGCGAGTGGCGGAATCGATGGCGTTGTCTTGCTTACCGTTCCGTTTCGCCATGGTGTCAATGAGAAGGCGAAAAGGGACGCAAGGCGGAGTAAGCAAAAACAAGCAAAAACGAAGCTCCTTTTTCTGCGACGCTGAGAAAAACACATCGTTGGCACCGTTTACGATGAGGTGTTTTTTTTTGCACCGAACATTTATTATGTGCCCACGGTTTGCATGTGGTGAAGAATATGTAGAGAGCTTTGCAAAAAAAAAAAAAACTAACAAAAAAGTTAAGTTCAAAAGTTAATGGATACATTTTCTGAAACAGGTAGGATTTGATTTATGATCAGTTTTATAACGCAACTTGTTCCGAAATATATGTTCCGTTTATATTTTTGTTTCTTTTTAATGGTGATCTACAAATCCTTTTGAAATTTTTGTTTTTACATGCAACGAAAATACAGATTAAACCATAATATTTTGACAGCAAACAGACAGACAGTACAAGAACGTGTGTACTGAAAGGTATTCACTAGCATGTAAACTTAACTAGTTGTAGATTAACCCTGCAAATGATATTTTGCACAAGGTTTGTTTTTTTTAAAGACTTTCAACTTTTGATAGATCTGGTTTTCAAAATATCTAGTTAAACCAACCTAAAAAACTCAAGAATCAGATTTGTATCCAATTCTCCAACACTTCTTCAAAATCGGTTTCTTATCGCATTCGAAAATATTCGTTAATAATTGAGCTAGAAAACGGAACGTCTTAATCCAATACATCGCCTAATTAAATCAAATAAAACTTTTTTATTGCTCGTGTTCTCGTTCCATCCAGTGCAGTGTAATCGTATCGCAATATAATCGCAAATAATCACAAAAAAGCTACTAATAAATTAAAAGAAAAAGAAAAAAAGTTTCCCGTTCCATTTCTCTACACCGAACCTTCGGAGGCAGCGTTTTCGTGCGTACAATCGAGCACAAAGATCAATGATTGCGCCCGAATTGTTCGCAAGAGGTCACAAATCAATTTGGCGTGATTTTCATGTTGCCTGTTTGCTTGTTGCGAGAAGGAAACGTTAAACACCGAACCCAACCCGGTGGAATTTCGCATCGCCCGCTACGGGCCAGCATGTAATAAAGAATTCCAATTTCGCAAAGAACGCGTACGCATCAAACGGAAAGTTTTCCGGCTGAGAATTCGTCGCCGGGCTTCCCGCTTCCTTGGTCGGGGAACATTTTGCACAAATTCCTATCGAGGCCAACAGAAGTAAAAAGAACGAATGCCGTCTCCAGACTTATCGGGGATGCGAGGGAACGCGCGAAATGGGAAACCCGCACGCAAAAGTCACATTTCCGGTTGACCAGCTCCGTCACCGTTTCTTTCAACCGAATCTCGATCTCGATCGGTACCACCCTCGTCCGTACTTTACCGTACTTTTACTGTTTTGCTGGAGGCATTCGTGGTATTTCGCCCTCGCCATAAGGTGTCCTTGTGTCTTAACGTACGTAGTACGTACCTGAAAAAGTGAAGTGGAAAATAGAAACGAAAACAACACGTTAGCGAAATGTGATGTGATTCTTTGTGGTTTTCTTATTGAAACGTTCGCTGTGGAAAACAAAGTAGGCCAAGCAACGAGGAACAGAGCGGTGGTAAATGTTTTTGAAACTATGGGGAAAGTAGGAAATCGCCCAGCAATCAACAGTGTGTGAGAAGTTGTTGAGGAGCATAAAAGTTGCATAAGAAAAAACATTTAAAAATCGTAATAGTTTTATGCCGTAAAAGGATATCCTTTCAGTGTCGATTATATACGCTTCATTTGATTTCAATACGTTAGAGCTGAACCTCAATAACTTTAAACAGTTTCCAATCCAATCCCGACATATCACCTACGGTCACAACCATTTCGGTGCGATGATTAATGCTCTAGACACACGGACACCGTGATCGATGTAGACCGGAAATCGTACGTTTTGCTTGGAAAAATTTAACACACACCCACCAAGATCTTGCGTTACCAAATATCCATCCAAGAAAAGCAAAGAATTCATCCATCTTGCAAACCGCGCCCCCTTCGCGACTGATGTTTTCTTAGAAGATTTGGAAATTGATTTACAACCGCACCAAACCCACACAGGAATGTCGCTTTCGCGACACTTTCGCGTGCACGCGTATGAGAACTCAAATGTCGCGGGGAAAAGAGGGGAATCAATAAATATCAAACTGGCCACGAGAACTGGCCGCGTTTCACCTGTTTGAAACGGAGCGGGATTTTTTTTGCTCTCCTATCTGCGCTGCCTTTTCACATGTGCGTTATTTTCTGAACCGGGAAAGAGAATGCTGACACCCGCCGAAGCGACCAAATGTGACCGACGACTGACCGGGTGACGGGTTTCTGTGGCTGCGTTGGTTCCCGCGCCGCAAGTGAAACGAGTTCGCAAATGCGTAATGCGTGCGGAGTTTGCTCCCGGGTTGCCCAGGCCCCTGGTTGGCTTCGGTTGATTACTTGGGAACGTTGCTTGTTAAACGGCCCAAGCGCAGTAAGCCGACCCTTGGGGTAGGCGGCGTGACAAACACACACACACACACACACACACACACACACATTCCAGTCCGAAAGAAAATGAGGAAAACGATCAAGCCGCGCGTACATGTTATCCAATTAACTGCTGGAAGCATTAATCAAACTTTAAAACTATGGCTTGTACAAAGTGACCGGCCTGGTTTTTATTCGGGTGTTTGGGGTGTCCGGATTTGTTTGTTGGCCATTCCACGCAGTCATTTGCCAGCATACTGTGGTTTCTCAAAAAGGCTATGCTGGCAATAAAATGCTTTCATGTTAGACCATTTGATGATTTAATGTTGTACGTTAGTTGACATGGGGAGTTTTTTTTCTGTAATATTCGTTTGAAAATATTTTACGTAATCTATCAATTTAACAAAGTAAGGATTCTCATCCGATCAGATGAGTACAGATCAGTTCTTGAAACACCACAAAAAACATAACTGATAATCAGACGATAATTATAGATAATTGTAGGTGGAAGTAAGGTACTACAATAGTTTTAATATTAAAATTAATTATGAACCTTTATGTTGTTTGTGTAGCCTGGTTTTTTAAAGCACATTGCTCAATATTTTGAATTAATCCTTGAAAATACAAATGTGACAAAAACATCCCAATAAAATGTTGAAACCTTTCAGAACACTTCACACGCCCTGTTGAATGTGTAAATGCAAACAGCGAAGCAATCAAAACCGTGCCACAATTCGTACCAAGAACACGAAAGCCGACCACACCCCCACCCTATCTAAAACGCTTTTATCTTAACAAATACTGCAGCAAATTGCACCACTGCAAAGGTCTCCCTCCTCCCTGCATGTCCGGGCGAACTTTCATTTATGAACTGTGTACCCGGCTGCGAAGCTTTTCCTTTTTTCCTCCCCGGCTGCGAAGTGCCACACGGGCCAGCACCTCTCCCCTATCGGGTCACTCGGGTGAGGTTAACGTTTGGCCGGCTGTGCCGCAATCCTGGCTGAAGGGTATCCGACAGCGACCGGTTCAATCATTATCCCTCCGGCGGCCATCCGCTCTACCTCGCAACCGGGGCCGATTGCGATTCTCAACCCAACTCCATTGCGACGCCGCCCGTCGGCGGACGGGACGGTTGAAAGGAAAAGTCGGCGTCGTGCGAGACAGGTTCAGACGAGTTGAGACGATGGCGACGACGACAAACGCGGACGACGTCGACGCCCCAGACACGATCCGTTAGTGATACGACCTTTCCCGGTATTCTATCCGATCCGACGCGGCGGTGTGTTACATTTACGCGCTTTGCGTTTGCCGCCCCCCATCTCCCCTCACGCGCGTCGTGCGATTATGCAACTGCAATGTGCAGCCTCCTGCAGTCGAGGAATGGAGTGCGTGTATTTCGCACCGGGAAAAGAAGGCGAGCCGACGCAAACGGCACGTCGAACGAATAGGTGCCGTTTGCGCACACCGAGCTCTATTTGTTGTCAATAACAAATGGAGTGTGTGTGTGTGTGTTTGGCTGCATCGGGTGACAGCATTGATTAGGCGGGCTCGCGCGCGCGCTTGTTGTTCTTCTTTTTTGCGCTGTGTGCTCGTCGGCGGCTGGCGGGTGAGAGGTTTTCCGTCGATTTATTTCACCGTCAAAGCAAACCCGTAACTACGGAGAGCTCAGCAGAGTGGGGCAAGCGACGACATAAGCGCACGTGACGAAGCGATCGCGCGTAGCCAAAGCTTAACACTGATAGGATCAAAAGTGTGGAACGCTCTTTTTTGTTAAATCTGGGAACCAAATTACCGGCAAATAATGTTCAATAAAATTTTTTATTTATTTTTATAACGTTTTAATCTTTTAAGTTCCCATTTTTTATATGAATGTTCAGGTCGTATGTAGCTTGAACGCCAATTGTTAAATAAAATTAAAAAATATCCAGTCTTAAAAAAAAACTTTAATGTTAATTTCATCATCCATGACCTTTTTCAGCAATTTAAGCTCCAAGTTGTAAAACTTAATAATTACTTTGAATTGTCCTACTATAATTATAAATATGCGTGTGCAAAGAAATTTCTTATATAAACATAGAAAATCAGACAAAGATTATATTCTAGATTTAGATCACGGAGGCTAACGAAATATAAGGAAAAAATGTAATAAAATAGGTGTTAACTGACACCTTCGCTCACTGTTAGAGTAAGCGAAGGAAAAGAGCCCAGGGGCTTGAACCTTCTGTAAAGCCCGGTCAATTATTTTCGCCGATGAGAAGTTTTGTCCCTTAGGGCCCGTGGGGGTTTGCTTCTGCCACGGATTAGTGATGTTTCTTACGTTGCCAAGCGACGCGGTAATCCAAAGCCTGCTTTTCTGCCTGCCGTAATCCACGTTCGAACCATCGGTATCGGTAAGGGAGCTTCAAACTTGAAGTGATAAGTTTCAACACCTGCGCTGCCCTGGCGGACGGAAAATCCGGTGCCACACAGTTGACCCGATTATTCAATCCCGATCGTGTGAAATGCAGCTTCAGGTGCCGCTCGGCTCAGCAAACCGTGCATAATCTGCACGGCAATTTATGGCATCGTAAAATATACATTTATCACTCCGGTGCGCAAGACACAAGAGGTGCACACGAGCGGTGCGAGTGAGTTGTAGACAACCCGAGCAACTAGGCTAAATCTTTCCAGGGTTTGTGTGTGTGTGTGTGTGTGTATTTTATTAGATTTTTTTTTCTGCAAAAAACGCCTCTCCACCCTCTAATACACACCATGAAAAGCAACGTTAAAATCAATTATGTCGAGGACTGCTTTAAATTATGGCAGCAAGAAAAAGGTAAACATATTACCACTTCGGGGGAAAAGAAAGCACCACGAGCCTATCCTATTTTATCTTTTCCTTTTTTGTGCCGATGTGAGCGCCACCATTTCCATCGCCCCGATTGGAAGCACCGCTTTTTCTGCACCGCAAAATTTGTATATTAAGATCATTCCAGCACATTCTGTGCAGCAGTAGCAACAGTCCCATCAAAGGAAGACCGGCGTAAGATTAAAAATCTAATCCGAAGCTTTTAACCCACTCGAGCGATCTTTGCGAGCAAGAACACCCCCGTAACGGCCGGTGAGAACTTGAAACTTTATTAGGCTAAGCGTATTTTTTGTTGCTTGATTTCGGTTAGTTTTTGCTAAAAGAAACATCTAATTGAAAACACACGCCTTGCAATGAGGTTGCGTTTTTCGGACAGGTGCAGGTCCTTTCTGCTTTCTCTGGTACCGTGCATCCTTTAATTATACCGCTTTCTCCGAGGCAGACCACGGCTTCATGCCGCATGACGTACAAAATGACGGCTTTTTCGATGGCGCCGGTAAGTTTGTTTTAAGGTTTTGTGTCTACGGATGCATTAGAATGCCTGGCGAAGGGAAATCAAAACGATTCTTGACCCTTTTCTCGGCGGTCAAGGGAAAAGCACCTTTTGTTTGAAGTTACCTTTCACTTGGGTGCGATTTTACGATTTAGCTTATTGCAATTTTTTGGGCGATTACTGTGCAGAGAGTTCTGTGGAACTTTAAAGTGCTTTTTCGCTATTTGGAACACTGTTTTTGTATTAGATAACATCGTTCATGTTTGGGTGATCTGTGAGGGATTTTTGGAAGGAAATAGCCTTTTATCAAACAATACGAAATCGACCAAAATACATTTGCAGAACATGATACTTATTTTTACGTTAATGATTGTTTGAATCGCTGATGATATCAATAAAAAGTCTTTATGATGAATACTATATGGGTAATGTGTGAAAGAAAACCTTACCGAATGTGTGAAATTGAAATTGATTTGAAATTTAAGTGACTTAAAAATGGACAGTCAAAACCAAACATTGCAGTGTTTGATCAACTTTTTACATCATACTAGATTTACCATCAAATCTAAGCAAATCAATATCTATCAAAGACCTCAAATTTAGCAAAACTAATGCTACAAGCTACGATTTTAGCTTTAATTCAAAGACATAAAAATTCATCAAATTTGTTCGTGAAAAATGAACATACAGGCCTCGTTGGCCTTACAGGGCATGGCTACTCCTTCTAGCATGCTCACAAATTTAAATTCAATCGCCTTCGATCGTCAGGACCGGTCAGATTTTCGCGTTAGTTCACCACAGCTCACGTTCGAGGCGAACGCGACCGAACTGCATTAAAATAAAAATAATTGAATTATTATTATTTGCTTCATTAAATCGATATATTCGTTTCACTCAACGACATCGAACCCGCTGGTGACGGGGAGGTCCACCATAGCCGCAGCCGCGGAGATCGCTCGGGCAAGATTGGTGGAGACAGTTTGTCAGCCTAGCTCGTTCGCAGTCCTCTGAGCCTAGAGCTCAAGTGAAGGCGCCTTCGTGTGGCGGGAAAAAGAACGTCCCACCCACTGCAGTGTGCCGATCCCCGCGTTTCATTTTCTGGCTCCGCCAACGTGGCGTGCACAAAACAAATTGTAATTTTTTGCCCATTGCGCTCCGAGCGTTCCACCCACCGAATGCGCCGGACACCAGACGGTAGGCCCATTTCCCGGGAAACGCTTGGCGAAGCGGGTGTGAGGTTAAAATCTAAGGCAGATAAAGGGACGGACGGTACAACCTGTCCGCAAGGTGGTTAGCTGCCACTGGAAGAGCGTCTCGTGCAAGGAGGGCTGTGTGGTTGTTTTTTTTTCCTCTACATTTTCCACTGATCGACACGGTGGCGTGAACAACAATGTTTTCCTCACGGTTGGACACGCGTTTGCTCGGCGGCAAGATAAATTCATCATCCGTGCCACCCACGAATGCGTTGGTAGCGCGCGACGGCAGGAGCGATGTAGAAATTGTAGTTCATTTTATCTGCAGCGTAATTAAGACCAACCGATAAAGCGTCCGTCGTTTGCGCCGATGTCTTGTTGGTTTTAGCTACTAAACAGTTTCCGTGATTAGTTTTCAGCTATTGAAAACATTACCCAGCGGCGCACGGAATGGAATTCCCTGGCGGCGATGGGTTTAAAGTTCGCAATTAAAGACCCATTTAGTGATCCGGTGGAAGTGAATGTGCACTCCGGTTGTAGGATTTAAAATGCTTCTTAAAATATGAGCCAATATCAAATTAAAGGTAGGATACTAGGATACTTAAATAATAAAATGTTCATAAAAAATCTATCTTTTAAAAAAAAAGTTTTTTTTAATAATTTGATGGAAATATTGCATCATATTGGGCGGGAACGACAGAATTACGTATTTGTTAAATTTCACATCGATTTAATAAAATATTAGTGAACAAAATGAATCTTCGTTTGGTGAGATATTTATAAATGTGCTTTCAGCGCAGCTTGGGTCGAAATATTAGGTGATTATTGCTAAAACAAATAACATCCTCATCCCTTAACAAGCTCGGCTCCTGGGACGGGACATCGAAAGGATCCGATGATAAATACGAGTTGGCAATAATTTAAATATATTATGTCATTATTAGAGCGTAACGGGTGGCAAGCCCGCAGACCACAACGTAATGCCCTAGTGTCCAGGCAAACCGGAGCCCTACTTGACCGCCCTGTCCGTTGATCTGTCCCGACCGATACAGTGGTCAACGGTGCTGCAAGACGTAAGTGGTTCGTGTCCACGCTACACGCGCCATCTCACGCGATCAGCACACCCTGGGTCCGCGCCAAGATTGATCTATGTGCACGGGCCACGAACGGGTCGCGCCCCTAAGCTGCAACCTTTGCTCCGAGCGCTTTTCAAAAAAAAAAAAAAAACGAGGTTAAGCCAAATGGTTGGCCTGATCTAGCAGGAATCATTTGTGCAGCGTCATTTGAAAACGAGCCGAACCAAAGCGTCGGCAGGTCGCTTTTCGCTTTCCTACGCGACCTATGGCGCTTTTACCTCGTTCGAGTTGGAACTGGCTTTTCCCATCGGAATAGGTCCCCAGAGATGGATGCAGTTGTGGCTTTGCATACGGCGCAGGTCCTTTAAACCGTACCTGAGCCGGAGTCTGATCGTCGACGCCACGCGCTAACGAAAGCGAAAGGTGCACCGCCCGATAAGCGCTTGGTTCCACGGTGCAAACCGTCAAACACCGGCTTTGGGTCGCCGCACGTTTGACAAATGATCTGTTTGTTTCGTTCGTTTCGCATTGCATTGTTGCACCGAGCCGGACCCCAAAAGATAAATCGTTTCAGGTGCACGAGAGAGGCGCCTATGCTGCACCACCAGCGTGCTTCGCAGGTACCTTTGGCAGGTTTGTGTTTTGATATATTTATGCATGTTTGATCGCAGCTCGGCCCAACTTGTCCCACCCCCGCCCCATTGTAGTTGGGTGATTGTTTAATGAGCTTTAAACACGATCGCTACAGTTCGGTGTGTTTGTTTTCGCACCGTGTGTTGATTTTTTAGAAGCTTCAAGCCGGTTGTAATAAATAACCGGCTTGTTCCAGGCTCCCGGGTGTTATATGGGGCGAGGTGCGTGGAGCGGTAGTCGCTTTGGAATCGTTGTAAGTGGCTTGATTAATGAGTTCCTTACAAGTGTCCACCGTGAACAGTACAGCGAAACTTGTCCACGGGTACAAGATGTTTTAATTAGGATCTCTTAAATCTCCGGTGCCGTGAGTGATGTATGATAGATGAAGCTAATTTCTATGAAGTTTGATTCGAAGCAAACTTATGTTGCACATCGATCTAGGGACGATAATAGAGGAAGAATCATCGATCATCGTGCACAATTCTGTGTTTGTGTAGTGGACGTACAAAATTATCACACTAATTCTTACCTTTTTAGGCAAACTATGGCTTTGACGTTTTTGTTGCAGATAAATTCTATAATTTAAAACTGATTGTATAAAGCTTTGATCGATTGATTTTGAAATAGACCAAACATTTTAACCAGGAACAATAGCGACACAAATTAAATTTAATATTGATTTATTTGTCGTATCTCAAAATAAAAGAAAAAAAAAACAAATGGAATGGATCATATTCAGCTCCGTTTTACCACAAACATACCTCAGAGTTCCTTATACAACTACATAAATATAAACCCCCATAAATATTGATGAATTAAGTAATTATGCTTGACACCAGTAGCGCAACAATGTCGGCCCCCAAACAACGAACACCAAACGATGATAGAAAGATCACATAAATCCTGAGCAATCGATTTCGATAACTAGTCTCGAATTTAGTTCCTGCTACCTGCATCAGCCACCAGCCCGCAGCACTCCACCGGTCCGACTTCGCCTGATTTATGGACCGTTTATGAGCAACCAATAAATTTAAATTTCAATTCAATCAATTGATCTCCTCGGCGGACGCAGGCGGTAGTGCAGCCGCTCGAACGTGCTGGCGGAGCGTTCGCATTCGCCATAAATAAGTATCGGGCGGGTATGGAGTGCTGGCGAACGGTATTAAATAATATAATTACCACCTTCGCCTCCGGGGCCGGCGGGCGGCACCAACCCGTCGTGAAAATGAGCTTGCCATGATGGTGGACGTGTCGTGACGGGAGGGAAAATTCGCATGCGTTCTTGCATCGCGCACCGTGCATCCCCTACGGGAAGGAAGTGAACCGCATGTTTGGGGACCCTACTGGAGGACGAATGGGAGGTGCGGGGTACCGTGAATCGGCTGACACACAGCGCACGACTCAGCTCAGGTTTTTTGCTCTCGAATTTTTTTGCCACTCGTACGAACGCTCAAACCCGGTTCCAAAACCGCACTCGTTCGAGGTGCTTCCTTCCTTTCTTTCTACCGCCGAACCGTCAGCTCCGTCAGCTTCTTGTGGTGCGTAGTTTAGCCACCAAAAGTGAACCACCGCCACCGGTGCTAATCGATGTCAAGGTGCACCACCATCACGACAGCATCGCCGCGTTTGTTGTTGTCGTTCGCTCGTTTTCGCTGCCGATTGCTTCCACGGTGTTCCTTTTTTTTGTTTTTGTTGCCTCCGATTTTTCGCCAACCCAACCCCGCGCACCGATCGACGCCCCGATCGCAAACCCGATCGAAACGGTTAATTTTACGTTCGTTTGCGATCGGTTTTCGAGGTTCTCTTTTTTTCATTTCCCCTCTCCCCGAATGACACCAACTCGGTTGCGTTTCCATGCGACGGGCCGGTTGGTTTTTATGGGCATTTAATTTTATCCACGTTATCAACGCACGAATGCGCGACACACGGCGAAAGAAACGGAGTGAGGGGAAAAAAAACGCACACGCGGATGCAGTGTGTTTCGTGTTTCCTCCAATCTGATGGTTCCCTTGTGCAGGTAGGTGCAGTTACATAAGCGACCGCTTGCCTGTCTGGTTTAGTAAGAACCGCCTCGGGGTGGTAATGCATTAAAAACGGAGACCAAAAACAAAAAATAAACATCGACATAAAATTGACTTAAGAACTAGCTTTACTCACACCCGACGCACTATTTACACAGTTGCGTTTGATTGGGGCGAACCGAAAGCCTTTCCAAGCCCCCGGTTGCGAACTATTTATCAGGCTTTACACGAAGCGTACAAACCCCGAATGCTGCCACTAAATCCAAACCCAACCCTCCCCGAGCCTATCCCATCGCATGCTGGACACGCACCGCGCACACTACGGGAGATGACTACGGGAGATGAAAACACAAACAGTCACACACACACACACACACACACACACACACACACACACACACACACACACACACATACACCGGTTGCGTGGCACGAATCAGATATACGGCATCGCCATCAGTGAAGTCTCGTGACTTCTCGTTTGCACCGAGGGAGTGGCACCCTTTTGACATGATTCCAACGGGGTGGGGGACGGGATTTACCAAGTCTTCAAGAACGCAAATCGGTGTCGGCTGGTTATCCGCGGAGTCGAGGAGGGGTACCGTTTCGTGCAAGGATCTCGCGCGATCGCCGACTACAGGAACTTGCATTGTAATGACCGGTTACGAATTGTTTCATAATAATTGGCACTTGACGAAAAAAAAGAACGCGATCGTGGTAACAGGTGCAGAAAAGGAGCGGCAGATTGTGCATGTGAAGTAAGCTTTGACGAGGTTTTCCTTATTTTTCTTATTGTTCTGTTTTGTGTATGAAATTTATAAAATATGTGACTTTATTCCTAAATAAGTGTTTAAATAATTATAAATTTGTGCAGTTAATTTTAAATATCATCTGAATTCTCGGAGTTGCTTCAGAAAGAAAATGGTCGAATATTAAAAAAAAGAAAGAAATATCTCCCTAACTTTTAATTTATAATAATCAACCAACTCCTGTAAATGTCAATGGACCTTTGTAGTCATTAAATTGACTAATCCAATAGAGTCCAATAGAAATCATGTGTCTCTAATACTCCTTTCTTTTCACGTGCTTAGTGGTTTTATTTAGCTAAGACTGAGTTATTAATAAATCATAGGCTCACAAATTCAGTTTATATGAATTCTACTGTTCTCAATGATAAACAACTCACTCTCAGTGCATTGAACCATCTTTGAAAAATAAAAGCTTTTCTTTGGTGTTCAATTTTTTGGAAAAATAGTTATCGAATGTCAACAAACATTTTTATTCTATTTTGTTTGTATTTGATGTAACTTTATCTTCTCACTTGCTCATAATCTTAAGCACTGTTTATAGCGCTGACGCAATAAAGCTAATGGTAAATAATTTTAAATTTACTTAAAAACAAATCCATTCCTAATTGTCACTACAATCAATTCCTTCCACTTAAGCACCTCTGAGGAGTATCAATTTCACCGCAAAGATTCGCACAAAAAGATACCTGCGGTAGAAATTAATTACAAAGTGTTACAAAAGTATCCTTTTCCCGCGCCACCAACCAGAAGTAGTCCGACCCGGACCCACTCGACCGTACATTCTCGTGTGAAGGGAAACAAAACTGTATCAAGCCGTGCGCATGCCAACACCGCCAGCATCTAAGCACGAACGCACCCCTCACTTCAAAACGATAGCAGTTATCCTCGCAGTGTGCGTACACCCCGTCACCGTTCGTCAACATCTCCATCTGCTCCCAACCATCCCACCCCTCCCCCTTCTCGTCAACCTACCGACGATCGATCGCGATCGCTTTTGATCGCTTGCTTTTGCCCTGTCACTTCACCCTTGAACGAGGTGCATGAACCAATGAACCCACCCGTCGCCGTTTGGGGTCGTGATAAAAGGCAACAGATTAAGGCAACACCGTCGACCCACCGACCAGGTGGGCAGAGTGCACGTACAACGCTTCGGACGGACGCACGCACCACGGTGAATGTTGCACGGGGTAGAGCAATTATTAAATCATAGGCCCGCGCGAGCTAGTTTTGCTTGCACAGCAGTGTACAGTGCGAAAACGGTGCGTTTTCGACGCAGAAATGCGCAAGAAAACAGTGCGAGTGAGAGAGAGAGAGAGAAAGAGAGAAAAAACGCACTCGAACCGGACTGCCGAACTCGTTTTTCATGCGTGGCCTAGCCTAGCCATTTATCGGGGCTTCTGCTCGCGGGCCGCACCGAAACAGAGAGAACGATAGAGCGAAAAGGGAGGGCGATGGGGTGGAAAAGGAAACGCACAGGCGCCCACCGGCGGCACTAGAACCAGCTCCGCGAGCAGGATGTCGCATGTACGCATAGCTTTTCGTGCGTCTTGGGGACGCGCTAGTTAACGCGCTTGGTCAATGTGAAAATGCGCCACCAGCAACCAACTGCAGTTACGGTTTGTGGTTGATTGATGCCCGAGGAAGGGAGCAGGGAGGGCAAACCGGCCAGCAAAACCGGTGCGTGATCGAAATGTGGTACATTTCTGGTGCGAGTTGTGCGTAAATTGTTTAAACTTCCGATTTGTGTTCGATCATTTGATCAACCCATAACCAAGAGCGGCATTTAAACGCTGGAATAAAATATGATTACAAATAACTTAAAAATCAAACTATGCTTCTTAAAGAAAGTAAATAAAACGACAGAAACCAAAGAAAAACATGGATGGGTTAGGATATTCAAACAAATTTTTTAACTTTTAATTTTTTATCCGTAACATTTTCTTTTTTTTTCATAATTTAATTTTATTGTTTTTAGCTATTTGTTCGTAAATTTATTTAGTTCCTTATTATTCTTTATACTTTTATTTATCAACAATATTATATTTGTCGTTTGTCGTTTGTTTTTTAGTCTTTGATGATTACTACATGTCATGGAAAATTGTTAATTAATTTCCTCTCAATATTCCAATACTGTACAAAGGTGTAGCAATAGCAATCGGATCGGATCGAAATTTGCTTGTTTCGATCACACACCGCTAATTAACTTCTCTCTATCGTATTAATAATCCCAGACTGCAATCTCGAAAGGCTTACACCACATCAACAACTTTATCATACGATCGCAAGATTTTGTGCATAATCTCGTGCACAGCACCAGGGTAGTCGACCTTCTCGCCGCGCATCAAACGAGCTACCGAGGCAACAACTCCTTTTGCCAACCCCTCTGAGAACATGTACGTCTAATACGTATGCTAATGGACTGTGTCACACTCGGCGACAAACACGCGCACACACACGAGCACACACACACGCGCCCAACATCGCACGAGAGATCGATTTTACTTTCATCCACAAAAGGCGATAGTAAATATCATTTGCTGTGCGTTTCTGCCCCCGTCGCCAACGGTCCCCGCCGTTCGGCCGGATTTGCATAATCAACCACCGGTACAAGCGGCCTTCTAGTCTGCGCTGCGATTTTCGATCGATTTTTTTTTGTTTTGCTGTTTTATTTTTCACCCGTGGCCCCACGTGCGCGAACCGTGCGCGCACATCGAACAAACATCGAGTGCAATTTTTCCGAAGTAATTGAAATTTTAATAGTGCCACAGCGCAATGTAGCGCCTCCCCGGTTCGCGGGCGGCCCTTTTTCAGCGCGACATCACCCCTGTGCGCGGTGCACCGAAATTCCCGGTTCACTTCCACTTCGCCTGCGAGTGAGCGATTTAAACGATTTCGACGGGTGCGTACGCACGAACTTCGGCAGCACACATGTAAATAAGGAATGCAATTCCCTTTTCAGGGTGACACGGTGGTGGGACAGAAGGGAGCCCGCTCTCATGCTTCATTTTCCCCGCTTCATTTGGATGCGTGGCTGGCGTTTGGCACTGGCAACATGTGCTAAAGATCGACCGATACGGGCTCGTACTCGGAGATAGATTGGCCGCGGCCGCGCGTAGGTGGGTATGTTTGCAAATGTCGTACAACGCGTGACCCCCTCCCTCTCTGGCCGCCGTCACTCGATCGGTGGTGATTTTGCATATCGCTCCGCCCCCGAATGCTGTGGCGCGTCTAGCGGTCTCACAGACGCTGGCTTCACCTATGCTAGGCTTGTGCTCCAGCCGACGTGACGAGGGAGTCTATCGCTGCGTTGCGTCGTCCACCGTCTGCAGGCGGTCTAGCCGAATGCAATCCGATGCTAGCTGGCTGGCTGGTGCTGCTACATGTGCATAATTGCATCGCGTGGACGGCTGCCAGTCGACAGAACCCGCCGATGGCCGATGAAAGGCGCAAGGGCAAAACCCGTCACCCAGCATTATTCTGTTGTGTCACCCCGCGGACGGACCGGCGGTGGGCACAGGGACGTGTGAGCGTGTGTGAGCGCGCGCGCGCCCGCGCATGGTAACAATTTGTCACAATTGTCAACGGAAGTTACCGTTCATTACCGTTTGGTGGAGAAGTTATTGAGTGGGCCTAATCGAACGCCGTACGGGCGGATGATGTATGCGTCGGTTTTTAATAGCTGTTGCGAATGATGCTGCGTGCGAGGAAGTTATTATGTGAAGCGTTGGGGTGTTGCTTGGATTGAAAACTTTGAACGACGCTAAAATGGCAACAAAATAATTAAACAC
>JXWZ01002596.1:0-20211 GCA_000956215.1 Anopheles farauti No. 4 | reverse complement strand
TCGTCGTCGTCGTCGTCGTCGTCGAGCGAAGGCTGGTCCACGCCCGTGACGTTCACTGCGCTCGGGTTCGACCAGCCGCCGGTGGAAATTTTTGCATAGTCCGTGAAAATCCCCTCGGCATGATAACGTGCCGGGACGGAGGAGGGTGGGTGTAGCATCCCTTGGTGCTCCACTTCCTCCCTCCCCCTCCCGCTCATCATCTTTCGGTCACCACACTCGTCGAAGGTCGCCCGGCAGTGGTGAAGCCCGAGCGGGCACTTCATAAAACCGACATTATGCAAATGAGTCACATGAGTGGTTGGTTGGTTAGTTTTGAGCCGTAAGCAGAACCACACTCGCACACAGCACACAGTTTGACCAGCCAAGTAGCTGTGGTGTATGCATCGCCGCTCGACTTTGTGCGGCTCGGGTGTCTTCCGCACGACCCAACGGCAACGGGGAGACAAATATGCGAAATTCTAATGCACGATCATGAAGTTATAAGCCAAGGCATCGAGAGGCAGGAATAAATTACGGATTGGATTAAGTGGTTACGGGTGGCTGATCCTCTTTCGCCGAAGACCTTCTCTTGCGCCCACAAAAAAAAAAAAAAAAAAAAAAAACAGAAAACTATCCAGCGCTTTGAGGAGTTTCCTTTTTCCGATCCGTTCCGGTGGAACGGGCACGGCCGGTGCGGCCGGAGTGGGGAAAAACTGTTTGGACGGGCCTTCGGAGAGTAATTAGAACCGAAACTGCATTTATCTCGTCGTGGCCAGGACTTTTGATTCTCCAGCCCCGCCCGCTCGGTGCGGGAAGTTTTTCCCGACCGTCCTAATCTATGACGGCTGAGAGAGCAACTTTTTATCCGCCAGCTTTTCGCAGCGCCCGCCGGCGTCGGGGCACACATGTGCGGTGCGAGTTTTGATACGCCATTGTTCCGGCTGCAGATTGCTGATTTGATTCCCTATTGATTGGCAGTAAAAACCGGAACGGCATGCTCCTAATTGCTGCGATTGTGACGATGGTGACTTCCGGGACGCTGTGCGGTGGCATGAAGACATTGCTGAAATATGCTTCATTTGCATGAGTTTGCGGAAGAAAAACGCACGAAACGTTAGGTTTGTTTTGCGAGCATTTGGGAAATAATCATTTGAGATTAATTAATTTTCGATTAAAGTTCATGTTTCGTTTGTTTGTTTGTTTTGCTCATATGTTTTTGATCTATTTTTTCATAATGAAAAAATATTTTCTCGTGCATTTTTCATCCTCAAACCTGTTTTAGAAAAAAAAACAGCTTGCCATTTTTGTCACATGAATTTTCGAAACTGTATATGTGTTTTTTTGTAGAAAAAAAGTTAATGCTGTAAAATATAAACAGCTTTTTAAGAAAAAAAAATTAGAATACATCAAAGGCGTGTAATGCTGAATAAAATAAAAGAGATTTACGTTTCTCATTTGCTTTTCTGATGCTTCGCTTAAATATGTTTCATGTAATAATTAATATTTAAATTACTTTCGAATGACTTTTCTTCATGTATTCGTGTATTTTCACAATTCATAACTCGTTTTTGCTTTCCTTATTAGGTTTATCTAAATTTAATAAAGCAAAATGTGTCTTATTTGCCACAGGCTGCACATAAAACGTAAGGAAAAAACAAAACGCTCACAGCACCCCAAACTGGTGATAAAAAAGTCACCCTTCTGAAAAGAAAACAAAACATTCTGCTCCACTCACATACGACAGCACTACAAACTTATTTTATCATACGCTCAATTCATGAACAATCATAACGTAATAGCGTTATGGTCGTTCACCGCAGGGAAACCCTCGTACCGGTTCCGTCCCGTCCCGGTGTCGCGAGTATGTGATCGCTCGAGCAATACACCACTTTGGTGCCACAGGAAAACAGGATAATGGAGCCAAAACGGCTTTCCTGCGGTTCCGGTTTCGATGAATTTTCTCGAGGAGATACAAAAAAAAAATAAATAAAACCAACAAACAAACACGGTAAAACCAAAAACACAACCTTCGCACAGCCTCTCCCGGACTTGCAGTCCGGATGTGTTCGGATTTTGTTTTTCCTCGACCACGTTCATTTCTTTGCTTGCGGCTATGACTTCCAGATAGTTGAACGCGTTGAGCTGCGGTTGTATTTCATGTACCGATCCGATTCTCGCACTGTTTGCCTCGCGCGGAACGGAGCCGGACAGTTTCGCTATACCGGCAAGCGAAGGCGATATTCATTCACTGGGTCGCGCGTTTAGATGTTGTTGTTTCGATGGCAAAGGTGGCGTCTCCCGCCAAAGTCTCTCCCCATGCAGTGCCATCAGGCAGTGCCTGGAGAAAAAAAAAACACCGGTGGGGAATGGTGGAAAATTTTATTACTGCCGCAGCGAGCGAACACAAGCTTTTATCTTCAGCAAAGATAGATTATGTTGTTCAGTTTACTCCCGAAAGCCCGCCATGGACGGCACACACTAAAACACTAGCGCGTGGTATATTTTTTTTCTTTCTCCTACTCCACGCGTCCCTTGCGCTCATTGTGGTTTGCAAGAACACGCCCGTGTTGTTGTGAAACGGTTTGTTTTTGTCAACTATTCTCCTTTTTGCTTGGGCAAACACGTGCGGAGGATGTGTGTGTTTGTGTGTTTGTTTGCGGAAACCACACGTACGCGAAACGCGTGTACCTTCCCATCGGGTGGGGGTGGTAAGGCAGGGGCAAGAATTCTTTCTTCTGCACTTTACAGTCCACCTGTGCGAGCTGAGCCCTCTGCTTCCTGATCGGGCGTTGGACCATGGCCTCAACCGGGCTCAACCGGGGATAACGAACCGGCCCGGACACGGAATGGAATAAAAATGTTACAATAAATCATACCACATAAACGAAATTCTGTTTTGTGTGCATGTGTACGTGTGTGTGTGTGTGCAATAGTAGTAATCCCACGTGAAAAAGAGGATATCCTTCTTGCGGTGACAAAAGCTCTCGAAGAATAAAGGTGCAAGTGTCGGGTTTGTGTTTTATGTACGGCGATGCGGAAGGTTTCCATTTGGGGACGTGGAACAAGTGATCTCGTTAGAAATGCAGCAAAAATTGCCTCACGGTGCGATTCTGCTAAATTGCGACGATGCGTCACAATTGGGAAGTAAAAAAGGTACTTGTTTTAAAAAATTTAAAATGAGGCGCATGCGTTGAATGAAAATGTTTTATATGGTGATAGATAATTGCTATTGGTAAAAAAAACATGATAACCGTCCTACTCGTACATAGCCAAAAATATTAAGTTTTGTTTTTTTTTATTAGCAGATTTCGATGGACAAAACATGTGGAAAAACAAAATATTAATATATGTTGATTGTTTATTTTCACTTTCGGTCAAAAATGTTGTTCAAAGTTGAACAGGAATACTCCAACGATTGTGCTGAAGTTACACTTATTTGTTTCTAATGCTTGACGGTGTGCATATGACACAATGCCCTCAATTGGACGTATTTTGCGCTCTAAATCTTTTCGCTCGAAACCAGAATCTGAAGCACCCAAGTGCCGAGGAGCAGAAGAACTTAGCACCGGCAAGCAAATCCGAAAAAGATGTCCTCATCACGGGCCTGAGTACCGTCCGTCATCCTTAGAATCCCTTCGACGAAAGCAGAGCGCTTGATGCGAAATCTCACCCCGAGCCCGGAGCTCTGGGCGAGCCCGGCCCTTCCCTTCCCCTTCTGGGCACCGTGGCACGGCTACGAGTGCCGGAGGCCCACGCTCTCGCTCGCCCCGTTTTGATCCTCTTTTAATTGAAAATATTTATTTGCTCAAAAGCAGCATTTTTCGGTTCGGTATAGAAAGCGTATTCTTCATCGCTTCGAGTGGCGTTTCGCCCGGTGACTTAAGCTCCCCTTGTGCCCGCGCTTATTTCGGCCGGTGGAGGGCAGGGTGGTGGTATTTGAGAAAGGTTGAGCCCTCCGGCAAGCTGACACTTTTCGTATTTTGCTGCCGGGCGATACGAAACGGTGAGGGGGAAGTGAGGGAGAAGTGGAGGGGAGGTGGTAGAGATAGAGAGTGTTTAATTGTGCTAAGGGAAGCCGAGCGCAGATATTCGGGCGATATAATACACGTATTCGTCGACAGAAACGCATAACGCTACGTACGGATGGGAGGATTGCGAGTGGGTGGAGAACTTAATCCTCTGCCTGCGCACATTGTGGTCCGTAGCGTGGCCAGTTGAAACATTTCATCATAATTTTCCCCGGTATGCGACCCGGTCCTGAAAAACACTAGACAAAACACCTGCTTCCCGCACTCCGTTTCCAGATTCCGGTCCGGTGTGGAAGATGATAGGAAATGTGCTTAGGTTCGTTCAATTGTAAAACCCAACGTCATCGTCGTTGGGCGAATGGGTGGCAGGAGGGACTCAACAACGCCGGCCTGCTCTTGCACTCCTTGTACGTAAAGGTCCGATTGGCTCGAACTAAAAAAAAAACATAAAAAAAACTCTCAAAATACTAACGATAAAGCGGTCGAAATGTGCTGAAATGTGCGTTACGCTATTTTCTCATCTAAAACGCATTAAATGAAATATTTCGGTTTTTGTTTGTCAGCGCCCAGCTCTGGTGGGGCCGGATTTGCACTGCTTGTTTGGGGATTCGGTGAAGTTCTTCGGTTTACTTTTGCCCAAAAGATACTCCCCGTAGTCGCCCCACGGATGAAAGCACAGTGACGCGAATGAGTGACGAATCACTTGTCGTTGTTTACTGCGAGTGGGCGGGCGAATTTGCCGGACGGATAATCGACAGCATGTGGTACGAGAAGCTGGAAAGTTGTGGTTGATTTAAGAAGCAAAAACATCTATTTTAATGAGGTGGTTTTGATGAATGATTGGATAGTGGCCTGTTGTTAGGATACTTATTTTAATTACGAAAATGTTTTTTTTTATATATTTTGTTTTTTTTTATATTAAATCATTCGACAAATATCTCTATCTATTTCTCATACTGGAAGTTATTTTTACCCAGCGCAGGATTGAAAAATGAAACTAGTAAAATTATTTCAGCTTCAGTCAACATTTGTCACTTGACTTAATATTTTGTTCCATTTTTCTATTCGAATGAAAATCGAAATGTTTGCCAAATGGAAACACCTTTAATACTACGCTAGACTTTCTTCTATCCACATCCAACTCAACCACCAAAGTGGCATAATTTTCACGATCGTAAAGCGTGCGCTTCTACTAAATGGTTTTTTGCTGTTCCAACCCACGCATCTGCCACCACAAAGTCGGCTGGTTCGGTCTCGTCGGCAGGATACGACCGAGCAAAGTTGTTCGTGGATTTTCCGTCCACCCAGCCGGTGAGCTAATGCCTTCCAGTTTCCTTTCACAATCTGCCTACCACCAAACACGAGAGCGTTAGACGCGTGCGTGAATCGCAAGGAGCAAGATTCTTCGAAGGAAACGGTGACGTTTATCCGTTAGGATGCTCCTTCACATCCTGCCCAGCGTGCACCACGGGGATGGATAGTGATAGACCCAGTGGACCAAACCGAGCGCGACGAACCGGACCGCGGCCTGATTCGCGGTGTATTATTTTATTGCGGCATAAAGAATTGTTTTACCCGCGAAGTCGTGGAGGCTCGGGGACGACCACGATGTCGCAATTTTGCACAAAACTGCAGACGTCGTGCAGAATCGTTGGGCACGGTTTCGCGTAGACATGCCTTTGCTGGTTGGCGAGCAACAATTTGTTCGTTATGAGTTGAGGGAAAGTGGGTGAGGCAATGCTAGGGGACCAGAAAAACAGGGGTTGACAACATTTTCTTTACGAACCCCACTTCTGGCTCATCAGAAGCAACTTTAGGATGTAGCAATTTGGAAAAAGTACAATTACAAATGAACAATTTGTTACTTTTTTATTATTTGAAAAAAAAAACGTTTAAAAAAAGCCTTTTTAAATTATAAGGATTTCTTTTTAAGAGTACCGTTTTTTTTTAAAGGAAAATTAAGATTATAAACAACTTTTACGGATGAATCATTGTTCGACAGCTCATTTCATTATTAGTGTTAAAGAAATGATTTTCATCAATTTTCAAACAGCTAAACTCTCTCAAACTCTTTCCAACTTCGCCAATCCAAGTTGGCTATCGAATCTCCCGGATCCCATAAACACGATGGCTCAATTTCTTTACCGTAAAGCTTGTTAATTAAACCCAAATCGTGGGCACAATTTATCACGGGAAGTGTGCAAAAATATCGTAAACATCATGTTGTGGAGTAACCGTCCTAGTAGGAGCGCCAGCAACCACAGCAACGCCAACGCCGACATTAAGGGTGTCAAGTCAAGTGCCAATTCCAGTGGTGCGGCTTATACACGCGCTTCCGGCCATGGGACGGGCACCCGTTGACCGGTGACACGTCGTTGTAGAAGACTTTGTCCCCGAACCGGAGCAAACCATCACCAACCCGGACGAGGACGACGACGAGAACGATGTTGACGTGCAGCAGAACCCATCGTTGGGTCGTTGCTTGTCCTGCCCGGTCGGGGTTTGGCTTTTGACTTGAGGTCTGGTGTGAATATGTGTGATGTGTGCGTGTGTGGATGGCTCCAGTCGCACGCGGGCTCCACTGTGATCCAGTGCTTATGAATATGCGAAACCACAAAGCACTCCGCGAACGAGCCACTTCCGCCCTGGGTCAAGTGTCGGCGGTTCGTTGCTGCTGCTGCCGCTTCTTACACCGATAGATTTACACGCTTCCGTTGGCCGGTACGCATGGATGAAAGGTTAAAATCAGAACGATTGCTAGCAGCAGGACCGACGCCGACTAGGTACAAGGCAGGCAGGCCGCAGTAATAAAATCCTGCTCACGTACGCTCCCGACCGACTGCACAATGGACGCACCGCGAACGCATGTACTCTGCATGTAGTTGCTGCTTTCCACGTCCAAGGATGGTGACGGATGGTCGGGTTTCACCTGCTGGCACCGGTGCGCGTTTGTTGTTGATGCCATGTGATGGTGCTGCTGGGAACATTCCATTTTTCATCCGACCCCACTATAAGACCCGTTCGCCACGTGGCGAATCGCTCGCCGCAGTACGATTGACGACGGCTGCTCCGTTTCTCGCACGCACTTTAATTACGAACCGAGACGTTTGCAACAATATTTATTGTGATTTGTAACAACCAATCGCCACTTGTATCATACGGTTCAAGTGCACGGTGCAAATTTCAACCCTTTCGAGCGTTTGTCACACGTACGCTGTGCGCTGGGCTGAAGGGGCTGGTAATGAAGCCAATGAGAGCAATGCAAATTAACATCGCAGATAGCGCTGCACTTTGAAAACGTTGTATTGAAAGCCCAACTATTCGCTTAAGATGCTCGAGAGAGGTCGGGCGACGTTTTGGTTGTATTGATGCCGTTCAGTCATTGTTCTCTGTCCAAATTTTGTAAGAATATTTCAACAGTGTTTGGACGAAAATTTAGCAATTTATTTCGATTCGTTTTTATCATTCATTTTAATTCTTGAAATTTTAACATGGAGACATCGGCTTCGAATTGTTAAAAACTGTACCTTATAACTTTCTATTTTATTATCCAAAAAAAAAACGCCAAGATTTACTTGACTTGTCAACCTTATTTGTTCAATAATTTTTTATAGATAATAACCTCATTAAATTAAAAGAGTCATTTTTCGTAATAATTGTTTAATAATGAATTCAATTGCACTTGAGAACAATTTTTGTTAATTTTATTCCATTTTTTAAATAAAAATCTCGTATCAATTTTTAGGCAACTAATTAAAATATGCACTTATTGACGCTTACTCTTTTATTAAATTTTGTGTATTGAATTTTTGTATGAGTGATGCAATGGTCTGAAACAAAATGCTTTCAAAACTGTACCTTGGGATATGAGCCGTACATTTTCTCAAATTAACTTAAAAAAAACCCTTCCACGAACCATAAAATCATTTTGTACCACAAAATATACGACACAATAAGGTGTAACGTAACCACGAATTAATAATGCTTCACGTCGTTCGTTTCGTTCCGGCTGCCTTGGATTGTGGTGTACCACCGTACGCCCCGTGCCGGGCAAGATATTGGTCGGGTGTGATTTTTCTTTGATGTGTATTGCAGCCCAACCTCAAGAACCGGAAGCGAAATAATTGACCATCCATTGCGAGCCGTTTTCCACAGGTGCATAATGACAGGATCTCCAAGATGATTGCAGTAATTACACATCCTGTCCAGCAGCAGCAGCAGCAGCACTCGATCCGGTTACCCGGATTGCTTGTCGCAAACAATGCTGGCAGAAGGGCGCATATTAAGGAGGAGTTGCCGAATGCCTGCTCCACAACCGTTGGATTGAGAAATTGGCATTCGCTTTTCCCTGCTGCTACTGGCGTCGAGGCATCCACTCATCTCTAGTGGACACATGCTTAAATTTCAGGAAGTGAGCTTCAAGAAGCTTCCTAAGACAGACCTGCCGTTCTCCCGACGGAAACCTTCAAACGAATTCGTCTCGACGGTTTCGTTGCGTTCGGCGACGACGACGCCGGGGCCATGCCACCCGGGGAGACACCGGGAGACCAAATGTAATTAAAATTGAATCCTAGCTCTTAACGTTTAATCTGTACCGAAACGAATCAACCGACCGCAAGGTTCCGGCCGTGGGGCCGGAGTCGGTGCGCCGAAAGCTTCGCCCAACTTTGGTCGTCCCATCGATCCCACTTTACACATCCCACCTTCACTGGCGTCGGTACCCAAGCAGGGGGAGAGAAGGGTGGCAGAGCGGTCCTCACCAGCTCGGCAATGTGTCTGTGTGCCATTAAAATGGAAATGGAAACATATTTAATTTCCCAGTCCCATTATGTGTTATTACTTCTTAAATAGTTTTATTGTTGTGGTGTGGCTTTCTGCCCGGGCCCCGGTGAGCATGCAAATCTTCGAGAACTTTGTCCCGGTTCCGGTGGCGCAGTTGGGAAAGATTTCGGAGGGGGTTTGAAGTTTGGACGCAAGGGTAAGGCCAGGGAAGGAATGTCTTCCAACATCCTGCCAGTCATCCTGTTGTCGTTTGAGGCTCGAGCAGTGTATGCGAACGGAATCATGGTGAAGTGCAGCATTAAGCAAAACTTTTCTGACATGCAAATTTCACCTTAATTGTAGCGATTTTACGAACAAAAAAAAAAAGAAAACCTTAAGAACAAAATCTTAAATCGTCATTAAAATGCACCAACCCAGGGGGAAAGAGAAAGCGAGTGAAATAGTGTAGTACAAAGAAACTGCAAAAGTAGATTGCCCGATCACTCGCCAACTCTCCCTAAATCAAACCCCTTTTTGTGCTCGGTTCGAATTGATTTCCCGGCAAACGTCCTGCATACGGCGGTGGTGGAGAAATTTACATGTCGAAAGTCCACCTCGGGAGTTCGGGTTTGTTTTGGGTCGTTATGGATGAAAAGTTTTCGAACCATAAATTATACTACTGATCTTTTCCCCTCCCGTCGTGCCGCCTTCGCCGACAGGACAGACGAGCGTCCTGCACATGAAGTTGCCCCGAAGGTTTCCATTCCTCCGAGGCTGGCTCTGATGCTCTTCAAAGGCAATTAGAGCCTGCGTGCGGTGGTACTTGCATTCGAATGGTATGATATTCGATACCCGAAAAAGCATCATGCTAGGTTTAAAACGATTCTAAACAAATCCATCCACCCGTCGCTGGAAAATGGATGCATGGAAATGAAACACTCCAAAGTGCGGAGTGGAGCATGAGTTCTTGTTCTTGTGGTCTAATTTGTGCGCCGGGCATGATGATGATTTCATTTCTTTCGAGTTGGTGTCGGCTGCATATCTTAGCGCTGCAACTGGACAAACCCCTCGTCCGTCCGTCCGTATGCCGACCCATTCCGGTTGGTCATTTTGGTGAAATCTGCTAATCGGCTGCCTCTGCCGGTGATCGGTTTCCGCATTCTCGGCATTGCGGTGGCCGATGTTTATTTGCTAGCGTAAAACGTTACGCCCGGTGACAGGCAGTCATGTGCAGTCCGGGGTGTGGTCTATAATTGCGCCCACAAAGTTTCTAATCATTGGCCGCCTCCCCCTATGGTAGTGGATGTGAAAACGGTTTCGCAAAGTTTTGTTCCCGACCGTGGCTGAAGCTGAAGAAAAGCTACCATCGCCTGGGCACGGTGGATTCTTCGGTGAGTAATTTATTCTCCCAACCATCAAACGCATATTTTATCGTTTCACCTCACAGCTGGCAGCTGATTGAACCGCGGTTCAATCGGGTGACGCTGAGGGTTTTCGGTTCCGCAGCGAACCGACAGCGGGCATGTCGGTTTTTGGTGTGGTCCAGGCTACGCTCAAGATTTATCACTGCCGGGCAACGAAACCGGGCAGTGACAGAAATTTATCTATCGACCCTTGGTCTGCCGACGCCGGAGCCGCTCGCCGTGATATGTATCTTGGCCGGGTTGCGCCATAATCACTACCGCGTGTTTTAGGGTAGATTCCGTTGCACGAGTTGTACGATGTTTCTTCGCAGACGCAACACAAGTGTCACGCGTCCGGATCCGGGATTTGCTGGGCCGTGTGAATTCTCAGCTGCAGACGCGTGACAGGTCGCTTGCCGTCAGCCGTGAATTGAAATGTTGTGCGTGGCTAAACACGTACGTACGTTTCGGGGGGTGGGCCGTAAAACGTGTCTTTGGTGGTGTGCAGTTACTTCCTGATTTATGGCCGCGGAAGGTAGGCTTGTAGGTCTGCATTCATTTCTAAAAACGAAATATATTATATTATTCATTTGAAATGGTATTATTCAAAATTATGAAAATCGTGGGATCAAAAAGATATCGTGTACTATGAATCGCTTTGAAAATTCAAATGTAAAAAAAATGTAATTTTCCTAACGAATCAAACTACTCGTACGGGAAGGTGGCTAATATTAGCAGAAAGAATATTTTCAATTTTGTGTTTTCCTTTAGTATTAAAAATAGTGGGCTAATTATAATTTCACACATTAAATACATCCAACACATAAAACATCGCTCAACAAGCACAAGAGAATTTTAAAATCTATTATTTAAAATGGCAATAATTTGGTGTTGGATGCGAAATTATAACTTATCCTAGCGATAAATAAGCGTAAAGTTTAGCAAACAAAGTACGCCTTTTTCAAGTTCAAGCTTCAATCAGAATCCAATCAGTATCATTATAACGCAACTTCACATGAAAACAACGTCTCACGCGCACAAAAATGCAGTTTTCGAGCTTCATGTGAGCAGCGGCCCTTTGCGTCTGAACGCAACACGAACGCAGCAGGAACGTTTTGTTATTTCCCGGGCAAACAGGGGCATTCATCAAACTCGATGCATGCAGCACGCGGGCTTCTCCCGCCGTAGGGCCCGGTACCCGAGTAAATGTGGGTAATTGAATTCATTTAATTTCCTTCACACAACGTCGTGAAACATGAGTACAATTGCTGCCAACCGGCAGTGCCTCCTGGTGCAAGTTTTTTGACGAACGCTGCTGCTACTCAGCCATCCATCCGTTGTGGTGGGCAACATTTTACAGCACATACAAAAAAAAAAAATTAAAATAAAATACACAAAACGCTGCAAACAACGGAGGAAATGCATCATGTCGGGAAGGCTTTTGCAGCAAGGTGTTATTTTTGACAGACAAATGAGTCAAAAAGCGGTTCCTGACTTTCCCGGTGCACGTTCTTGCGGCGAGGTTTGTGTTTCGTGTGCATTAGTTTGTCCCGCACAATGATGAGGATTTCCATTTGTGTGTGGTGTAGCGTTCTTGTTTGAATCATGCATGAGGCGGTGTGAGAGCGATACGAAATGGCTGTAATGATCCTTGTACGTCGTTGGCAAAATGTTTCCATCAGCATCAGTTTCCGTCAGTCGCTTCTTTTCTCGTTTTACTTCCGCCACGAGTCAGGAAGTGGCAGCGCAGTAGTTTATCTCGTGTACGTGCACGTACGACAGTAAAGTGGGCATTTGTGCCGAGTGTGCATGTTGCAACTTTCACAACAATCGGCTAGCCCTACAATCGCTCAAATTTGGTTTCAAGAAATCGTACCCGCCACGGCCCCTAAGTCGTCCCTTCCCGGGCCGAGTCAAATGTCAAACGATGAATTTTTAACCATCTCAAATGATGCGCTAACGCTAACATACCACGAAAGTCCTTAGGAAAACAAATTATGCCAAAAGTTGATGTTGATTTGTCTGTGCAAGTCTCTGGGGGGGCGAACGGGACGGGTGCTGCGGATTCAACATTTATCAAAATCCCGGTCGGTTGATGCATTTTCAACAACCCACAAACGTTCCGACCGCAATCGGTCCCACCAACCAACGCCAGCATTTCTCGGTCGGCAGCGTCTCCCCTTTTCTTTCCAGTGCTGGCAGTTGGGTTTTCGGCTAGGCTGGTAATTGCGAGCCGAGTGAAATGAGCTTTCTAGCTTATGAACTCTGTCACGAGTGCGCCAGCCGTCCGCCACCGTCGGCCTTCCAGTCAATCCAGCCTCACGCTAAACTATAAACAACAAACACAGCGACGCTGCTCGTGCTTGGGCGCGTGAGGGAGACAGAGAAAGCGAACGAACGAAATTAGAAAACACCGAAACTTCGCCGGCATCCTTGCGAGAGAGTACTGTTTGTTAAACATAATTTCGCATCAAAAGAAGACAAATAGTGCGATGTGGCAGAAAACTCCGGTCGGCGGAGTTTTCTGGAGTGTCGGCGAGGATCGTGCCGATAACGAGCTGAAACTGAAACGGCAGTCTGACTGGTTCTTGAAGCATTCTAATATTATGCGTTGAAAAAAGGCTCCATCAGCAGTGTTTGGTTGGGAATGATTTTCGCCCCATTTGTTTCAATATAAGTATATTTGTGGGAACAAATAAAAGTTATGCTCTTGTTAGCAAAGCTTATTTTTATAAAATTCAACGCATGAAGATATGCTATGGGCGAAAAAAAGTTTAAATTTAATACGTAGTAAAATAAATATTTAATCCCTAAATTTAAAAAAAGCGCCAGAATGCATAATAAAATATTTAAAAAGCATAGATTTTTTGTGTCACAAGACATTAGAAGCAACAAGCAATGATAAAGCACAATAAACATTCAACAAGGTAAAATCGTTTTTTATCCAGTGACTCACGAAATCTATATATCGTTTAGAAAAATAAAATTCTCATCAGGAGAAGACTAAAGCTTATTGCTTCAAAATGATTAAAATCTTCAAACAACAACTTTAACTAACCTTGGATAAATATGGAACGGAACGTTAGTTGTTAACACTCCAACGTACGTCGGCAATCCGTCTAAGTTTGTGTCTTTTTCGAGCAAATGGGCCTGCCAGCAACATAGACCAACCAACGGGCAGTTGTTTTACGAATAAATTTCCACCACAACTCGTTACAGCTGCCCACTTTTCCGGCACCAATGTCTCCCGTTGCTGACCAAAGACGCTTCAGACCCTGTTTCGGGAAAATCTGAGCCAATAGGTAGCCGTTTCCGTTTCCTTGCCGACATTCCAAGCAAATGGAACCGTAGTCTCGCAAAGGAAAACGGCAAACTCGGCACCCGGGCGAACGTTCCCCATCGGGTGGGAAGTTCGGGCCCTGCCGTGGTGAAACACTTACAAGGGCGTGCGATACACCTAAAGATTTATTATCGTCTAAATATTAAATTCTAAATACTTTGGACGTTTGCTGGTGCTCGGGGAATGTGCGAGGGAGAAAGAAAGCGGTAGCCAGCGCGCCAGCGTTCGCTCTCGAAGCGTAATCACGTCGAAATCGAGACAATCTGAGTTTCCATGTTTGCAGTCTTGTACGGGAAAAGCCCCGACAGGGAAGAGCGCAACTTGCTGGTTGTAGCTGCAACATCATCGCTTCTTGTTCCGGTGAAAAGTGCAGACAATGCTGTTCCTGTCTCCGGGTGGCCCCCGCAGCACGATAATTAATTGTACTTGGTACAGGCTACAGTAGCTTCCTGTAGCCGTTCGTTCGTTCTTTCTGCCGGTTGCCTTACGAAGCAGCATCCATCCAAAATTAGCAGCTGAACGAGATGAAATATTATCAAACTGTGCACCTTCCCGTGCACGCTTGAATTTCGTCCACGTGTAGCGAAATTGAACCTCGCGTTTAAATCGATCTCCGTCGCTTTCGCCTGCTGACGGATCTGACGCCCGATTTCGGGCAGCATGTTAGCGAAACCGTCGCACCTGCCCGTCGGCATCATCTGCTAAGTGCTCGACGCGTGAAGTCGAATGCCAACTAAAATGCCATTAGGATGTCGATTGTCGCCAGCGTGCACACATCTTGCGGGCTTTCGGGGTTGGCACTTTCGCTGTTGGTTTGCTCCCGCCGGCCTCCCCCGAAAGCCTGGGCCGGCCGGACGCGATTTTGCGACCAAACCCAAAGTGTATTAGCAACTCTACAACTACATCAATTGTCACTTTGTGAGCTCATTTGCGGCCATTTGCTAGGCCACGGGGTGCCATGTCTCCGTTGCTGTGGGGTTTTGCACGAAACGTTGTGCCCTGCCTGCTGCGTTCAATACGAGTAGAATTAATTTTCTCACATCCTAATTAATCACATGAAATGTGCTGAATCGGGTGACATGCATAAGTCATGATGCCGTCGCGTTCACGCGGCACGATATAGACACGTTCACCAACCGCCACCACCTGCCCATCGCAGCCGTGTGTCATTCAGGTGGGATTGATTTTCACTACTCCTCCCCCTCCGCCTGGTTGGCACCGTGCCAAAAGGGTGCCGACCACGCACGGATCGCCCGTCGATTGAGTGGCAATTGAAATTTTAAATGGCTACGTTTGCTGGACGGTTTAAGCGGCTGCGTGCGGACCCGGTTTGCCTGCCGGGCCCTTTTGGGACCCCGTGCATTATGCGGCCCTTGCGCCGCACAGGGAGACAGGAAGCTAATTAGCGATGGGTCAGTTAATTGATTCCTCCATCGCGAAGGTTGTGACATCGCAAATGAGTTATTTTGTTGTTACCCGATCGATGCGTGCGAGTGCGTTTGGGGCAATGATAAATACGGCTACTTTGTTGCTATCGATTGCCGCCGTGCTCGCGTTTTGGTCCTAGCGGGCCAGGGCTAGCTAGCAAACATAAATGGAGGTGTTAAATTACTGGCAAATGAGTTAGATAGACACACGTTTGCATGGATTCAATAGGTAAATTTTATTCTAAATTTAATGGGTTATAATTGTTTAATATTTATAACTTGTGTTGCTTTCAAAAATGAAGGTATAATGGGAATTGAATAATTCATAAACATATTCCTCTACAATTTTTATCGCAGGGTGATAACTATTTTTTTAAATATGTCGAAAAAAAAAAAACAATACCAAATAGTGAACATAATTCTTAAGAAATAATAATAATAAAAAAATAAACAGAAAAAACAACAACATACAGAGATTATTCCAAATCATGATCACATAACTTACCCTAATACCGGGCCTGCTAGATTGCATAAAATGGTATAATATTCTCTTATCACACCTCTCCATCGGGTTCCATCGATCAATCAACGAAAATGCTCCCTTTCACGTACACCAAAATAAAAAGCGGACTAAACATTCTTCCGGCTAATTGCAGCACATTAATAAGCATAATGCTATCGAACAATTTGAGCCACTTTACCATTCACGACTTCATCATTACTGTTGACCCTGTTTGTGTGTGTATGTTTGGCTGTACCGTCCAGTTGGTCCTCTGTCAAGGTTTGATTGGCCTTTCTCTTGCATTTACATATCGACTTTGGTAGAAACGGAGCTCGGCTAGGAAACAGTTGCCCGACGGTGACGATAGCCATCAAGGACCAAGTCGTCGTTGTTGACGGCGGATAGTCGGCAAATGCAGTTCCCTCGTTTGCCACCGGCACCGTTTCTCCCAAACGTAAGCACTCCTGCAGTGCGCACCCACGACCGAAGCATCCTTTATTGATTAGTCCGTACTTTTCGCTCACCGTATCGATCAACGGCGAGACGTTCCGCCGGTCCGGCGGTTCGCTTGCAACGATTGCATTTCGCTCGGTTTCGCTTATCAATGTCACAGTTTCCGCAGCGCAGCAGGCAGCATGGGTATTAGTTGCACGTGATACACAACATTCGTCCATCCCATCGCCAGGAAACGGCGGTGCTGGTCCCTCACGCACCAGCTGACTCCCGCGGTGACGCGGCGCCGCGTGGTTCCACGTAATGTTTGCCAGCGGGCCACCCGTTCCACACCCCGTCCTGCTAATGGGGAAACGTTCGCCGTAATTATATGTGCCTGCCAGCAAATAAGTGACGGTAATTATGCGATGCGAATATTGACAATCTATCAAAAAGAGGTGATTAGCGAGTTGTGCTTACTGCTGCTGCTGCTGCTGCTGCTACGAGCCACCAGTGTAAGCTTTCGGCAGCCGATGGGCCCGTTTGTGCTGCCGCGAAGGATACGACAAATGGGTTTTGAATCAACACAAAAACCCCCGGTGTGATAGATGAACGTCCCTTGGAGGCAGCGTTTAATTAACCTAAAGGGACTTTGTGATGGACCAATATTCGCTGAGCCTGGGCTAATATTGTGTGAGCGTTGATTGCACTAATTTGGATGGCACATTTTGGTACGCCGTTGAACATTTTTCAATTTGATAATTGCATTTTGTGTACACATATTCATTAGTTTGATTTCAATAAGATTTGGCGTGTTGCAAACAAAATAAATTTGAAATTGTATAGAAACTGCTGTATATTCTGTATAACTAAACCTGTTCTTAATTCTATAAATTTTTACTCTTGTTTGAGTCAAGTTCCATTTTGAATCAAAATTCAAGCAATTTGAAAATGTTGGGAATATTTCGGACTTCTTGTAACTCGTTTTTGTAACCAAACTCGCTTCGCTTTCTAAGCAGCACTATTACCATCCAAACAGTGCGAGTTAATCCAACCTATTCATCAAGAATAGCCCGTTCGACGGGCGATCTCGTCCGTATCCTAATTCACCCGCTCGAATCACGCCGATTTCACTTTTCCTTCACGAATCAGCAACTTTTTGAGGCTGTGATTCAAGTGGCACGTTGATTACGCTCACCCAGCCACCCCATCTCATTACCCCTCGCAATGAAAGTAGCATTCTTGCCACGAGCTCAAAAAAAAAAATAAATAAAAACGATAAACGGAACAATTGATATTTACACCTACTTCAGCAGTTTTCTCCAAGCAACTGAACCGACATATGCGCTGCTTTAGCGCGAGCGACAAAGGAACCGTGACGCACTTAATCTTACGTGCGAAAGGTGGCCCGATTAAAGTGCGAGAAGGCGTTCGCCCCATTTACCATATGGACAATGGTACCGATGATAGGTAACGATGGCAATCGTATCAGTGTTCCCGAGTCGGATGGCTGGTGTTGGTACTTTCTGTCGTTAAAGTTAACAATGTCGAACGAAGCGGGGAACACACAGACAGTTCCGCGGATGCCAAAAATGTGCGTCGTTTCACTGATGGAATGAACCGAACTGAGTCATTCGTCTGTCTGTGCCCATGATCGCGATAAAGCTGGGTGGATTATCTAAATGTACGTAAGCAGTGCTGTGATATGGTGAGTTTAAAGTTGATTGTTAGATAATGCTGTGTCTTTAACGTCCTCCCCTCCCCCGCCCCGGTAAGCCACCAGCAATGACTTGCCACCCGCTCGAAAGTGGAGCAAATAGTTTCAATGTTTGGTCGGAAACGCGTTGAACGTTGGTCACTGGGAAGATAAATGCCGCCCGGTCTCACGGATCTCGTAATGGTTGCTCCCCGAGCAGCAATCACGCATCGTCAGGCAGAACGCACATTCCACCAGTTCAAACAAAACATCATTATCCTTAACACAATTCGCACCACCTCCCGAAGTTGAAGAGAGTGGCAATTCAAACGCGTGAAGCACGCATTCGGATATGGTTTTTTTTTGTTTTCCCCTTTTTTTTTCTCTCTCTCGCGTTTGCCGTTGCCCTAGCAATACTCCATCATCCATCCGGATCCATGGATCGCCCTGGTCAGTAGCGTCCAGTGCGGTCGGTTGGTTAATGGTTCTCGGACAGTGGGACCTCGACCTAACCTCGACGCGTGCTCTCTCACACACACACACACACTCTCTCTGGAGTGTGGACGTGCACTGATAGCGAACGATTTTTTGATACTCCTGGGAAACTTCGTACGCAATGATGGGCTCGCAAGGAGGGGCTTCCTCTCCTCCATTTCACTGAATGACTTTTACACACCCGGGAGCCGGGCAACGATGATGACGACGTTTATCATCAAGGGCATAACAATAAAATCGTACAAAATGATCGCCTGCTTACTCCATTTCCTTCTTTTGGTCCAGCTCGCAGGGACCAGCGTAGGGGGAGAATCGGAAGTAGCCTCCATTTCACGTGTCCACAGATGGATAGATAGAAATTATGAGGAAAAGACGAGAGAAGAAGAGCCTTTTGAAGAACAGACCTTTTTTACACGTTTGACGAGAAGTACTTATGTCTTTGCGCTTAAGATATACGGCAAAGGAGAAGGAATGATACCAAATAAAAAAAAAAGAAGAAAGACGCATGGTATGGGATATCTCCAATGTCACTGGAGACCAATGGAGAACGGTGGAGGGAGGTGTGAGGAGATTCGCAACCGATTACCGAGCGACGAATGACCACTTGTGCTGACGTAGATCGGAAAAAGTAATCTCACTGGTTGAAGAGATGCCATGTGTGTCTTCGCCGTCTCCCCGGCCCGTCCCTGTGGTTAGAATTCAAACCAACTCGATGGACGGGACGGGACGATTCGTTTGGATGAGTGAGCCTTCCTCCCTCCTAACGAGCCCATCGCCGATAAGAGCCCGAGAGTGATTTATCTCCGAAGACAATGGGAGACAAACTGGTACCACCCGTGGGCCGGCGGCTTCCTGTTGCCTCCTGTTCCCGCTCTCCAATCCAATCCAATCACATACACACATATGGCCACACCAGTCAAGGGCTGTTCGAACTGGCCCGTACCGGAGTTGGTCTTATTAAAACTCCCGCCCCCTTCAAGGACGGCCGGAACGTTGAAGGACAGCTCGATCCCTTCGTGGTTCTGTTTTTCGTACTCACCATCGTCCAACTCGTACGGAGCAGTCGTTTCTCATATCCGTTCTGGGCACGGAGTTCCATAAAGTTCTCGGTACTTGACCGTCTCCACCACTCTCGTCCCCTTGACCGAGAGAGAGAAAGAGAATGACCGAAACACAGTATGGACGGGTGGGGTGTGTAAAGTAAACTAGCACTCGTTTTTGGATCTCATAACGTCCAATTATGATGCTAAACTCCTCAAGTATATTATTTCATATCTGTCACTTAAATATGTGCTGCCGCTTTTCCATCCCGATCCGCCGGACCGGGTGACCTGGGAGGAGCACACATTTATGCGTGTCAAAAAGCATCCTGTGACAAGCGGTTCGTACACACACACACACACGTACAAATAAACACATACAGCTGCTTGCCAAGAGCACGCTCGCAGCTGTTACAGGATCGCTAGGCATAGAATATCGTTTAGGCAATGTTTAAGTTCCTGTACGAGCCGGAGCGGACAAACCGGTCGACATATGAAAATCGAAACCAGTGGAGGGAATGAAATATGAGCCTTGGACTTGTGTACTGGACATAACCGAGCATCGCAGTGGTTGCGCATTATTCTTTCGAGTGCTTGGATCTTTGCATGCTATTTAGTAAATAGGCGATGGCAATAAGTTAATTACTTCAATTATGTCGCTCGACGTTCGAAAGCATCTACATTACAATATTCGATGATTCTTTAAAGGCTTTGAAGACGTTGTTGGTCTAAACTTTAGAATGCACTGTGTTTTTTTGTAGCTGGTACATATTTTTGTAACTTAATTTCTGCGTGATTTCATTTTTAAATTGTGATTTTTGGGGATTTCTCGGTTTAGACTTCATGAAAGTCTTCTTTATACAAATGGAATTCAATCAATTTAATACTTAATCAATCAAGTATAGACACTTTTGATGTCATCATATGGCTACCGAAGGTATTCTTTCGTGCTATACAATAAATTAAACATGTCTGAGACTGGGTGCAGATTTAATTTGAACACCATTCATTCGGATGGCCTTATCACTGTTCAGATGAGCTCGTCATTCAGACACTGCTGAATGACATTTCCACTAATAGAAAACTGGCGCCATTGTGTAACGAAACA